>CAUYON010136158.1:0-63832 GCA_963573935.1 Arctocebus calabarensis
GGACTAAGGCGTCAGCCACATACATTTGAGCTGGCGGGTTCGAATCCAGCCCGGGCCCACCAAACAACAATGACAACTGCAACCAAAAAATGGCCGGGCAGGCTTGGCGCCTGTGGCTCAATGGGCTAAGGCGCCAGCCACATACACCTGAGCTGGTGGGTTCGAATCCAGCCCCAGGGCCCGCCAAACAACAATGACGGCTGCAACCAAAAATGGCCGGGCGTTGTGGCGGGCGCCTGTAGTCCCAGCTACTTGGGAGGCAGAGGCAAGAGACTCACTTGAGCCCGGGAATTGGAGGTTGCTGTGAGCTGTGATGCCATAGCACTCTCTCCAGGGTGACAGCTTGAGGCTCTGTCTCAAAAAAAAAAAAGTACTATGAAAAATTTTTGCACAAAAACAGCTATGAACTTTCTTGCACAAGTTTTTCTGAGACCTGTATTTTCATTTCTCTTGGATAAATCCCTAGGAGTGGAATTGTTGGGCCATATCATAGGCATATATTTTATTTTATAAGAAACTGTACATCACTTTTGAGGCATTAGATATTCAAACTGGAAAAAACAATGTGGAAGCAAGGATGTTCATTATCGTCTCCTTAGACTCTTCTTTCAATGCTATCCTTACCCACACTACTTGAGAGTAGAGAGAGAAACTCATGTGCTGTGATCTGAATGTTTTTGTTCCTACAATATTCATATGTTGTAACCTAATCCCCAAGTGATAGTATTAAGAGGTGGGGCCTTTGGAAGGTAATTAGGACATGAGAGTGGAGCCCTCACAATGGGGTCAGTGCCCTGCTAAAAGGTGCTCCAGAAAAGGTGCTATTTTTGAGGAATGGGTCCTCATCAGACACTGAATCTGTTGATATCTTGGTCTTGGACTTCCCAGCCTTTAGAACTGTGAGAAATAAACATTTTTTGTTTATAAGCCATGCAGTTCATGGTATTTTGTTGTAGCATCCTGAACAGACTAAGATATGACAGTCTGTTGATTTAATTATAGAGTTCATTAAAAAATATTGAACATCTACTATGTGCCAGACACTGCCGTATGCATAGAGAATATGGTAAATATGTGGTAAATAGCACATGTAAGTACAATGTGCAGTCTAGTGAGTATCCAGCCTCCTTTGGACCCGTTTCTATGGCATTTTGTATCAATAAAAGTGACAATTACAGAGTTACTCTTTTGTCTACTGGGACAGAGTCTCATGGAGAGTGGCCCCTCACCACAAAATCCAGTCAGATTTAGAGATTTTGAAGAATGGTAAGTTGAACTTGCTTAAGGTCGCTTTTGCTTTGTTTTATTATGTAGCCAGCAAACATGTGTGTCTACAGTTTGGTGATCTTGCAGTCTGGGCAGAGTAAACATTCCACAAGGTCAAAATAGTCCAGAGCTGCACGTTCCCTACCCTTATTTGAGAGAGCATTGAGGGATGGCCTTATGACAGCCCTTAAGTCTCTTTACATAAAACCAAGTCTTTCCCTGTCACAGTTACCTAATTCTATGTTTTATTTCTTTCTGTGTCACTCAGCCTAATAAAGACTTCAGAGCAGTAAAACCTGTATGCTCATATCGAATTTGCCAACACGAAGACATTATTTGTTCCTTCCAACACTAACCATCTTGTTGGAGAGAGAGAGCTTGGTGGGTGTTCTAAGCCTCCTTCTGGGCAAAGGAAAATAAGCGGTGAGAAAATATCCCCCAAAGGAAAATAAGCAGTGAGAAAAATATCCCCCCTGCTGCAAAAAGATCATCTCTATTTTGGAGATAGAGAAACGGAGGCTAAACTTACCTGTGCTACATAGCTACTACGTTTTGAATTTGGGTCGATGTGGTTCCAAGTTTTGTACCTTCCTGACTCCTTGGTAGATAAATCATTGAGACCTCAGGAGATTTAGAGAACTCTAGGTCTCCTGGGGAACCCTCTGGCTAAATGTTAAGTGTTTTCTGCTTTGCAGCTCTTGTAATATTATGCTAAAGTGACTAGAAGTAGAGCAGCCCCAGAGTTTTTTGCCTCAATAAGGGGACGTTTGGTAAAGGCTAGCATGTCTTTTAGTTTGCCAGCAAAACAGAGACAAAATCTACTTGCCTATTTGTCTACTTTACACCATTGTTGAGGGATGGCCCTTGTTACAGACTGCCAGTATAGATCGTCTTGTGGGGACACCAAGTTATCAGTGAGTAAGTAGACATACTGCCTGAGTTTTCTTATTGAGGAGATTCATGGGGATTCCTGTATGTGAAGAGAGGAGAGCCTTGTGCAGTGTGTGCAGCATGGAGGAAGTTGTCTTGGTAGACAAAGTCTGCTTTGAAACATCACTTACTGTGCTAGCATTTCCTGCCAACGTGGTAGAGGGGAAAAAAAAGCTATATGGTTTATTTTCAGTTTTTTCTTTCCTTGAACAAAGCTTCATGTATAATCACAAACTCGCTGGAAGAAAGAAAAAATCCTGAAGAATTGAATTCAAACGTTAGCAGTTCTTTTGCAGAAAAATGATTGAACTTAAATTTCCTTTTAGCAACAAGTGCTGGTGTGAAGACGGAACCTTGGGAACCTTTAGCAGCAAGTTCAAGGAGCACACAGTAAACAGAAAAACCTAGTTTTTTTGGCCAGTTGTGATTACTCAGTTCAGGTAGTTACTGTACTCAGCTGTTAAAATTTAATATCCTGTTTTATAAACTTATAAAGACCAAAACAAGGTTTGAGGTAGTTTGAACCTAGAACATGAAATACGTTAATGTACATATATAGTGCACAATTTTGAGAAAATGGCTTTTTCTTGCTCTTTAGCCTTTTCTGTATAAATTCAGCTGAACATAACAACACCAGGGGATAGATTCACCACATACCTTCCCAGTGCATGGAACGGACTTTGCCTGCTTACTTAGTAGGTCCGCAGCAATTTCCTGTTTTCTTATCCTATTCCTTCCTTGGTAATTAGCATATTTTTTCTCAGAGGAGCGTATGGCATCCTTACTTGTAAACAAACTCTGCAAACCTCTTCCATGATGTTGAGATCTGAACAGAGCTGTAATTTTATCAAGTCGTAATCATGGATGCACATGCAGCTCCGAGATAATGAAATTTAACACACAAGTTTAGTAGGTAAATTGTCAGGAACAGGACTAACCAGGCCTTAGACTGCTGGGTGGTTCAGCCTATGCACGATGTACAGAATCAAGGGATCACACAAAGAGGCCCAATTGCAGCAACTTCAGCCGTAAACAAAGCCACAAAGCCGGGTACATCAAAGACCTGACGGAAGTACAAAGCTGCCAAGTCTATACTACAAATCTGGGCTTAGGGACTCTCTGGGAAAGCTGTAGTTGTTCTTTAAGCAGAACAGACTTTTGCTAAGATTCTTCTTGTCTGAGATAGACAGGACTAAAACAAGTTTGTTAGCTACCTGCTTTATTCTAACTCAGTGAAAAGGGAGTGGTTATATATGGTCACATTTTGGAGTTCATTGTCTGAAATTACATACGGAAAGTTTGCTTGACTACCATTGTAGTCAATATGTTCATCACAATTGAAGCACACAAACAGCATCTATCTACTTCCTAAATACGTAGGTGTATCTGCAATCATTCAAAGTTAAAAAACAAATTATGCCATTAAAAAAAATTCTGGCTTTGAATTTGGGAGGCCAATTGTGCAGAACTCATAGTGAATTTTTATAAATTATTCATAAAAAATCCTAACAGGATAATTCAAATAATTCTCCAGTTGTCCCTTGATGCTGCCATGTCCTGTCTAGACTTTCCTTAAAGGCTTTATAGAACCAAAAGGATTCAGAAGATTTACATCAATTTACATCCATCCATTTTATTTTATTTTTTGGGGGGAGGGGGGAGTTTTTTTTTATTATTAAATCATAGCTATGTACATTAATGCAATTGTGGGATACAATGTGTTGGTTTCATATACAGCTTGAAATATTTTCATCAAACTGGTTGACGTAGCTTTCATGGCATTTTCTTAGTTATTGTGTGCAGACATTTATAGTGTACATTTAGTAAGTTCCACCTGTACTTGTCTAAGATGAACTGTAAGTGGGACCCACCAATTACCCTCCCTCTTCTTTAAGAAAACTTAACTGGTAAAGAACATCCTCCGATACACTGTCAACGTTTCAGAGTCGATAAGGAAAGGCCAGGTATTCCCTCACCTTGATTGCTACAGAGATGAAAGGAGGGCATAAGTAAAAGAAGATGCCGCTGAATAAAGTGGTTCATTTGGAGTATAGAGAGTGAGAGTGTGACAGAACAAAAAATCAAAACTGGCTACTAAGTGGATGTCTCCCATAGAAGATTCTGACTGATGAAGGAGGAAGCTAAGAAGCTCTTATCATTTGTAATTTTTGCTTTTCATTTCCCTTTCTTGAACTACTTGTACTTAGATAATTAAGAGTTATATGTAAACTCATTTATTATGCACTGGATATATGGCACTGAAGATCTATAAATATGTAAAATCAATATATTTTTAAAATGAGATATAATTACCATTCAGATATAGACACTAGAAATAAAATACATACACATACTTGGTTAGGCAATATCAGAGGTTCAATATATTGAATATTATATTACAGGAATACAGGAACTTATTCTAAGTGGGGCAATCATATCAGATATGATACAGGCATGATATTTAAATGAATAATTAGTGTGTAGTATTTAGTAATAATTGCTAATGTGGATTAGTGCTTTCTGCCTAGTAGTCATTGTTCCAAAAGTTTCACATATGTAATTTAAGATATCGTCCTAATTGCCCTATGAAATATATATATTCACCCCTTTTTGCAGGTGAGGAAATTGAGGCACATATAAGGCTTTATAAAAGTTTAGCGATATCTAAAAAAGAGATTCTGGATTTTAAGTGAAATTCTGCCTCTTACACGTATTAGCAGTACAGCTTACCTAATTGTCGATGAGATTATTACATGAAAATTTACATGTAAGGAGTTTAGAACAATTCCTGATGCATTGTAAAATTTTAACAAATATAGGATATTTTTATCATCTTTATAATTACTTTATGTTCTAGGATTTGTGTTTGGTTGGACTTGAACACTGGATAGCCCAAGTCAGGGAAAACAATTACCAGTACATGAAAGTGCATGAGAAGGGGAAGAGAAAGTAATGTGATGAAGCCCGGACAGAAGGGCGGGACGCGCAGGCTCCTGACACTGCTCGAGTAACTAACAAGCTATGGAAACGTTTGTGTTATTCCAATAAGGAACGGGGAGCCAATTTGATGTGATTATTTCCATGCTTTAAAATATAAGTCCCGTGACATTTTGGGGAGTGAACATAGTGAAAGATAGAAATTAAAGTGATAAATAACTTAATATTTTATTGAAATAATTCATGTGCAGACTGAGTGCCTGGATGAGAAAAATTTCATGAATGTAGAATAGCAACAGCAGAAACAAAAAGTCACATTTAAAAAATAGCTAAAAAGATTAAGTGAAAACTAGAAAAGTTTCTAGTTTAAATGACTAGCTTGAATAGTGATGATTCTTTTAAATTTAATAATGAAATAATTTAAATTAAATAAACAAATTAGATAAATTATAAATCCATATATTTACATATCTTATGTAAATATGTTACATATTTATATATAAATATATATCAAAATAAATATATCATATATAAATATATATTTATTTAATATAAATTTATTATAGATTATAAAATAGATAATAAATTATAAGAAATTAAATAATTGGAACCACATTTCAAGGGAGGAAGATATTATTTTAGATATATTGAGGTATCACCATGAGATTACTAAGTACATATTGCAAGCAATCTTAACATTGCTGATAATAGATTTGGAAGATATTCACAAGTAGAAAATGGTTGAAGATACTATAGTAAGTAAAAGTGAAAGAAAAGACTACTTAGGCTAGTTCTTTGTTCAAGCCATATATATATATATATATATATATATATATATATATATAACAGGATTAAGAAAATATAAACAGGAAGCAAAGAAGTTTAAACAATGTAAGATTACCGCAAAAGCATTTACATATACAGTAGAAGTTTAACTAAAATCATTCCTGATAGTTTGCAAAATATTTCCCAGACACAGTCATTGCAAATGGCCATTAAATTTTCTCTGAGTTTCTTAATAGCTAAACCATAAAAGAATCAGGTGATGAGACCATATTGATTTCATAACCTGATAAAAAGAAATGTCTTTCATCTGAAAAGATAAATGACTTCCTAGAAGTTAATTCAAAGAGCAGTGCTATCGTGTGAGTGCTTATGCAAACATAATTTCATATTGTACCAGACAATGTGTTCAATAGAATTTTTTCAAAAGAATAAGTGATGACCACATCTTATACAGACATTTGATAAAAGCAAAATCATTATGTATACAACAGAATTGGATATGTACCAATCCCAATAACATTTTCAAAAGAGCCATAGAAAATGAAAGACAAAAAGAATAAGAAAAGAAATATACATAAAGGAAATAGAAAATAAGTAACATGCAAATAGTTGTAGGCACTAAAATTTTTGGTAAAAATAAAAAAATGACGTTTTAATTTAAGCTGATAATTTTATTTGCATGATAAAATCTTTAATTTGTATAATTTTTAATATTTTGACTGTTAATTTTAATTTTTAACAAATACATCACAGTTTACTTCTACTTTATAGGAACATTCTCTTTAGTCAAGTATCTTGAGAATGGAGAAAAGCATCTCATGTACTCAATACTAATTAGGAAATTGATATTTTGAAGTAAGAAAAAGTCTGTATGAATAAAATACTTCAGATTGCATAAAGACCAGGCATTTGTTTTTCTTTCTTTTTTTTTTGTTTTTGTTTTTGTTTTTGTTTTTTGAGACAGAGCCTCAAGCTTTCACCCTGGAAAGAGTGCGGCATCATCACAGCTCACAGCAACCTCCAATTCCTGGGCTCAAGTGAGTCTCCTGCCTCTGCCTCCCAAGTAGCTGGGACTACAGGCACCCGCCACAATGGCTGGCCATTTTGGGGTTGCAGCGTCATTGTTGTTTGGTGGGCCAGGGCTGGATTTGAACCCACCTGCTCAAGTGTATGTTGCTGGTGCCTTAGCCCGTTGAGCCACAGGCACCGAGCCAAGGCATCTGTTCAGCCAAGCATTACCTGTTCAGCAATGTTTTTTCCCCTTTTCCTTCTCTTTTCCCCCTCGATGTCATATTTAAATAATTTATAGTTTACATTTTTATTTATTTATTTTTTTGAGACAAAATTTCAAGCTGTTGCCTGGGGAGTACTGTGGTGTCACAGTTCACAGCAACCTCAGACTCTAGGGCTTAAGCGATGATTGTTAATATCTTTGAAAATCTTGCAAAACAATACTCGAGTGTTTGTACTTTTTAGGGAACTTCCTAATCCTAATGGCTTGAACAAATCAAACTATGGTATACACATGATCACTAAATTATCTTAATTTTTACATATTTCTTTGAAATTATTAATTTTATTAAAATAATAAAAGTTAGAGTACTAGATACAACACTGTCATTTTTTTTTTACTTTCTTAAATTCCTAAAAATAGGAAGTGAATTGCTTTTTCTTTTCCATAACAGTCTTTCTGCTATTGCAAGTTGTTTTGCTAACGAGGAGAAAATTGTGGTTACTTGGGAGTTTGTGAATAGTGTATTGCCTGATAAAGGACAAATGATCTCTTGTCAGAGTGTTTTTTAACTGAAAATACTTCTTTAAACATTATTTAAAAATGTGAGGAATGATGGGCATACAGTCTGAAATACTATTTTTAGAAAATGACACAGATACTGTAACACATCTCCTAATTAAGGTTGCAATATTCAAGTAGTTCATGGTTCAATATAAAGGCTTCTTCTTTCTTTTAATATATTACTTTACATTTATATCCATAAAATGGTATATGATCTTTATAAGTAGTGTGACTCTCAATGTATTGTCATCATAATCATTAGAAACTTCAAGTAGAGACTAAAATTCCTGACACACCATAATATAAAAATGTTTTCTTCTTATTTGTGATTCTGACTAGAAATTCTGACATTTTATCAAAGGCTAGTGTGCCAGAATCCATTCACCAATTTATGAAAACTGGGCTCCAAGGACTGTCCAAAATATTATCTAACAAACTACTTGATAAAAATTCTTTTGTGTGCAGATATCATTTTGTCTTGTATTGTTGATTTTTCAGTTTTCATATATAGATTATGGAGATTATTATACTTTATCTCAAATACATCCAAAATGGGTTGTAATTTAAATTTCCAAGACTTTTCAAATTTAGGTAAGGAAGGTGATTAAATACATATATATATATTCCAGGGAAGTCAGGTCATAAAAAACCAACTTCTCTTTCCCTCCTGCCTTCTTCCTTTCCGCTCTCTCTCCCTTTCTTCCTTCCTTCCTCCCTTCCTTTCTTCCTTCCTTTTTTCTCTCCTTCCTTTCTTCCTTCTTTCCTCCCTTCAACCTTCCATCGGTTGTAGAAGCTCAAGTCTAAGTCTTAATCAATGAAGGAATATACAGTATTCAGTCTGGAGCCCAAGACATTTTGGATGTCTGAAGACACTCTGAGGGAGAGATTAAATATTGTCTGGCAATCACACTTGACAGCAAATGAAGAGTATATTAATCCAAATATTTGGATCTCTCTCTTGATATCATCAGTCCCCAAGTTACAAACATCCTGCTTACATGTGACTCACATTTATGAAGGGGCAATTACAGGTAAATACACCTGTACCAACTTACATCTAAATTCAATTTAAGAACAAACCCACAGAACCTATCTGTTCATAACCTGAATTCCTGTATTTAGAATCATAGAAAGCTCTGACTCAGAGAGGAAAGGTATACAGTGAGTTTACCAAATCCCAAATCACAAGTGCAAGAGAAAAATTATCACTTTTCTTCCAGCACCTCTCCACTCCATTCTCCAAGGCAGTCAATGGGGTAGTAAATGTTCATATCCCAGACTCTTTCATTCTATGCATTTCCCCCCCAAAATAAAATGCATGCATGTATGTATCCATATGGTAAACATTAAATGTTTAAATTATTCTCATTTACTTTAACAAAAGGGTGATACTATCAAAGTATGCTGCAATTTTTTTAAAGAAAAGTCCTTATTCTAAAATAGTTTTAGATTCACAGAGCTATTGCAAAGAAAGTACAAAGAGTTCCCAAACATCTCAGTTTCACTTTCCCCTCTTATTAACATCTTAAATTAAGATAGTACATCTGTTACAAGTAATGAACCATAATTGATACGTTATCATTAACTAAAGTCCACAGTTCATTTTTTTCAGTTTTTCCCCTAATGTCCCTTTTCTGTTGCATAATTTCCGTCTAGCATACTACAATACATTTAGCACTCATGCCTCTCTGACTTCCTACTGCCTGTGAAAGTTTCAAAGATTTTCCTTGTTTTTAATGACATTATCAGTTTTGAGGGTTACTGTTTGAGCATTTTGTAAAAAGTTCCTCAAATGAGATCTTACTATTTTGCTCATGATTAAACATCTCTGGTATGCTATAGCCAGTGTTATAGAGGAGAGATTGTAAGACCACACAATCAGAGTTTGAATCCTGGGTCAGCTACTTAAGTAATTACTCATTCATGAACAAGTTACTTCAACTTTCTGATGAAAAAATGCTCTGTTCAAGATATGAGTTTTTGTCTGTAAATAAAACAGTTCGGAGATGTGAGTTTCCTTCTAATAGTAAACGCATAAATTGTCTAATAACAACAAAATGGTTCACCATAGTATAGGACTCTCACATGTCACAATAACATTTTATAAATAATAAAATGTTAAAAATAAGATTATAATGTGCTTCAACTCCATCCAGTTTAATAGAAAAGTCTTCCTTTTTTTTTTTTTTTTTTGCAGTTTTTGGCCGGGGCCGGGTTTGAAACAGCCACCTCTGGTATTTAGGGCCGGCGCCCCACTTCATTAAGCTACAGGCGCCACCTAAAGTCTCCATCCTTCTATGGCTGAATAGTACTCCATGGTATGCATATGGGTTGATGGGCATTAGCCACATCTTGGCAATTATGAATTGAGCTTTGATAAACAGTCTAGTGCAAATGCATTCATGATAAAATATTTTTTTCTTTGGGTAGAAGTCTAGTAATGGAATTGTGGGGACAAATAGGTCTTTCTTGAGTTCTTTAGGATTCTTCAAAATGCTTTCCAAAGAGGCTGGGTGATTTGTAATCTTTGTAAAAGGATCTTTGTAAAAGTGTTCTTTTCTCTCCACATGTGTCAGCATCTGCATCTTTGAGACTTTGTGATGTGGGATATTCTTACTGGGGTTAGGTGATACCTGAGGGTGGTTTGGATGTGCATTTCTCTGATGATTAGGGAATATGAGCATTTTTTACGTGTGTTTGTTGCCCATTCATCTGTCGTCTTCAGAGAAGGTTCTGTTCCTGTTTTTTGCCATGTGATAGATGGAATTGTTTGCTCTTTTTTTAACTAATACATGGACACACATTGAGAAAAACTCAGTGTAATTCATGTTGGAGAGAAGAGGGAGGAGGGAGAGAGTAAGAGTAAGGAGAATTGAGGTGCTCTCACCTAACGGGCACTATGTAAGGGTATATGGCACACCTCCAGGAGGCGAGACACAACCACAACAAGGACTTTACCAAACAAATACAAATAATGTAATCTAATCATTTGTACCCTCATATGAATCTGAAATTTAACAAAATCAAATTATATGGATATAAGAGGAAAAACACTAAAATATCAAGTGAAAACGACTTCAAAGCTGAATATACATATTATTGTATGTATACTTGTGTATGTGCTTTGTCCTTTGAATGATTATTTAAAAAAGGGTAGTTTTGTTTAGCATAAGCTTGTATTAAATAAATACACACATATTATGTAAAAAGTATATGTAAAACAGAAAATAAAATTAAAGGCACATGATGTCTAAGACAGAGAATATAGTTATAGTTGCTCTGAAAAATAGTATTTCTAGCTTCCAACAAAACTAAAGCTACCTAAACCTACACTTAAAATATATCCTAGGGCTATACTCAGAGGCATTTGTCCTACAAACACTAAAACTTATAATCATACAAAACTCTGCACACAAATGCTTATAGCAGCTTTATCTGTAGTAGCCCAAACTGAAAAGAAAATGTTTTTCCATGGGTGATTGATTCAAGCAACTATGTTGTGTTCATACCATGAAATACTACTCAGTAATGAAGTGGGATAAACTATGCAGATATATGATGAGTTGAATGTATGTCAAAGGCATTATACTGAGTGGGGGGAAACAATCGCAAAGGACTAAACACTGTACAGTTCCATTTATACTATAGCTCTCTCAAAATAACAACATGAAGATGGAAAAGTTTTATGGTTGCCAAGTTTTACATGTGGGTGAGGTGAAGAGGTGTTTGGGACAAAAAGGAGTAGCATGCAGGTCTTTGTGGTGATAGAACAACTCTATATCTTGACTGCAGTGATAGTCACATAATTGTACACATGTGAAAAAATGGTATAGACCTTACATAAACAAATAAGTGTATGTAAAACTAGTGAAATCTGAACAAGGTTTATGGATTTTACCACCATCCATTGTATTTTTTTAATGAATCTTTAAAATATTACCTTTAAGCACATCTCGACTATTTTTACAACAACCTGGTAATAGAAAATTACTTCAAAATAGTGTTTAAAAGTGTAAAAAATAGCATACAATGTAAAGACATATATATATACACAAATTACAAATATTTCAATCGTATAACAAGTTTTTTTTTAACAAGTGAACAGTTTATTAAGAATTAAACAAAGGTATGATGTGATACAGTACAAGCAAGACACTCAAGTATAATAGTACTACTCACACAAAAACTTGAATTTCACCTCAAAAAAATCACAAGACAAAAGAGAAAACAATTTCACTGTTAAGATAAGATATTTCATGCAAAGTATTACAAGTTTTGTTCTAGTTTTTACTATTAGTATGTGATTATTTTATAATCTGAAAAACATATATCTATGCATATGTGTATATGTATGATATTATCGATACACATTTATGCATATATATGTACATGATGAAGTATATTCATGTGTATATGTGTATATACACGGGGCATTGGCACATTGTCACTTTATTTACTTTAAACCCTTTCCAGAGTTGAGGCAACTTTTTAGTCCTCTCTGAATCCCTATCCATTTATTAACACATTTTCTAATTGATAGAAAATTCTAAAATGCTACTGTTGAAAATTACCTGTATTTGATGTATTCTCGAGCCCATAACTTAGGACCAAATGGTAAAAGCTTCTGGTAAACAGATAAATATAAAGAATTTGTAGCATGGTTTCTCATGTGGAATGGACAACCTAAAGAGTTTATGGTTTGGTGAGGAAGTCGTGGCAGCAGAACTGAATGGAAAGTCAACTCAAATAGCTAAGATGTCTTCCAACTCAGTAATTCTGATGAAACAAAAAGTTTTGTTACTAAGACAAAACATTCTGTTTTCAAAGCTATATTCTCCATAAATCATGAACTAGTAAGGACTATTATAAGTCAGTTACTGAATTTAGCTAATCTATATTCAATGCCTATGATGTGTTCACTGGTGCCGTAAGCACCATAGCGGGATACAATGAACAAAGACGAAAGATGGTTCCTCACGCTTATTGGAGAAATAAAGAAAAATATAGTAAACATGTAATAATACAAAACATTGTAAGACGAAAGTTCCAATGAAAAAATAAAACTGCCTCCCTCATGTTGTTGCCTCAAAGCTACTATTATCCTTATGGTGAGTCATAGAAGTGTCATTATTTCCAATTACTCATCTAAGAATCCACTCAAAAACTAAATTTTATGATGTCACAAATTTTGTCAGAAATTTATAGATAATTTAACAACTTGAAAGTTACATATTTTATATTCTATTCATATTTTTCTACTTATGTAATCTAAAACAGAGATAAGATAAATGTGTTTTAGCTTTGTTTCATTATTATATTTTTTGAAAAGAGGCATATATTTTCTTCTTTTCCCTGACATATTGTGACAAAACTCTTCTTTATTTTCTCATAAAAGCTGAAATATATTTGATAAACAAATATCCTTGAAAGCAGATACATTTAAGTCATTATGAAATTGTCAATTCTATCTATGAATGTGATAAGATAATAATAGATGGACAAAGTTTTTGATGCATCATATAGCAAAACTGCCTTTTATTAAACAGTTGCTCAAACTATGTTTAATTTGACAAGTTTTTATCTTTCGTATATTTCTTCTGTATTCTGATTAAAAATGAGAGGGGGTACACCATCTATTGAAAAAGATCACTAAGTAAAAATTTTGAGTTCCTATATGTACATTTAAACATTTGTTTTGAACTTGTAATTAACTCTTACTACATAGAAGTTTGCAATACATTTTCACACAAATAAACTGACATAGTTCAATTTCATTTCCAAAGCACGATTCACTATGTTGCTTTGTTTGGAATTTACCCTAATCTTCCAACTACAGTGTTTATAAGCAGTGTTTCAGCCTCTCAGCAGCAGTGAGTGTCACTAAGGCAGCACTTTTGTTGTCATGGCAGTGATGGATCATCAATGTTCAGTGGAAGACTTGTAATTTGCAAATTGAATGACAGGCGGCATTGAAAATACACTGCATTGGCCTTTTCTAGGTAAGTTGGAAGCTGGCGGAGTGAGAGTTTTTTCTTTTTTAAGTCGAATTTTATTTTAGTCTTCACACCAGGTTTGGCATTTAGATTCAGAGGGTATAAATGAGATCTTCAGGTTTTGAACTTAAAATAAATCCTTCTTGCAATAGAGCAGTAAATATTTTATTTTTCAAGGAACACTAAGACTCGCTTAATCAGGTTAAATTTTATCCTCATCTTTCCCCAGCACAAGCCTTGGTCTCTGCCAATTGAAATGTATACCATTATCTTTTTTTATTTGATATATCTAAAGGATTGAATAAAAGAAGAAAAAGAAAAAAAAGCCCACAGTTTCTCGTAAGAAGCAACCTCTGTATTTGTCATTACTTTTTTTGCCATAAGCAAAGTCAATTATTCTCTAGCCTGATATTGAGCTCTCTATTCTATAACTATTTAGTTTTTAATATGCAGCTTCAAAGTTTAATTTCTTCATGAATTTTCTACTGCCCAAATAGCCCAACTAAATCTCTCTTGTCTAAACTGCTGCACTGTTTCTGATACTAAGCTATAGGTTGATAACATACAGAATCATAACTACATTGGCCTGTAGAGTAATTTCATAACCAATACATAGTAATCATGCATTTAATATGTTATATTATTAAATGATTAAAATCTAAAATGCTATTATTATTATTTTACAAAATTATTGGTTAAACTTAATCATATACGATTTGATATTTAATTTTCCTATCCATGCATGTACCTGCCTCAAATACATAGTAAGTACCCAAGAATGAGGAGAAATTTTCTATACATCTATGCATTATAAAACTAGCAAATTAAATATCTTATATTTATTCCATCTCATAGAGTGTACAACAGTGCTATGCATACAATGCCTACTGCATAGCTGATGCATGTAAACATTTAATAATAAAAATTATTGTTAAAATCAGCAAAGAAATCATGTAACAAAAGAAAATAGTAATTCTAAGCCCCTACATTAATCTGCACTGGCAAAACATGATACACTCCAAGGAGCTCTGATTTGACAGATTCTCCCTGACTTGAGTGAAATATGTCCATAAAGTAGGATGTGTGAATCCTAGTTTAAATTGCTTTGTCATGGACCCTGGAGCAGTCATAATTTTTCCTTCCTCTAGTTTCTCCAGCTTTCAATGCAAGTAGAAATTCCTGTCATCTGTACAACTTATAGCCATGTAGTGTTCTTAATATACTGAATCTTGTTAGCTAAGACCTTACGTATTCCCAAAAGTTATTCAGCCTTGTGTCATTTTCTGTTAGGATCCTTGACTAAGACGTTAGCACAAATTTATCTACCACTCATTTATTCATTCAACTAATAAATGTTGAGTACTATTGCTTGACTGCTGTGCAAACAAATGACTCATATAATTTAAGTAAGTATTATACTATAGATGCTTAAGTGTAAGAAGTACACAGAGGAAGGATTTCTATGGGATTCTACTAGGGGAAATTACTGAGCCTACTGTAACTATGGTGTGTTCTGGTTTCACAAAAAGATAAATGCACTCATGACTGTTTGATTGCAAACTTGTGGAATTTAAATTTGGTGATATCAGAGAAAGGTAAATTAACCACTGGTTTAACATCCTCATACAGAGCATAGCCAATGGCAATCTCCAGCGGGCTGCCACAGGGATACGCTTATGTGTGGTTCATCATTTTCTATTTTTTGATTGATGGTGAGTAAAAAATGTGCTTATTAAATTCATCAGTAACACAAAACTGGGAAATATTGTTAGGATAGAATTAATACCAGACATCACCTTAAAAACCCAAAACAATACAGTGAAATCAACAAGACAAAATTGAGCAGAGATAAATATGATTCCCTACAGTGAAAAAATAAACAAAAACCTCAAAGAAATATCTGACTGAAATAGTGGTTGAAAATATCTGACTGAAATACTTGTATCTAAAACCATTGCAAATGACTTGGAGCTCTGATGTGTCTCAGAAAATACTGGAGCCTCATTTTCAGCTGTGTACATGGATATACATATGTAACGTCCCGGGCAAGAGTTATTCTCAATTATACACTTACATATTGTATACCTAACATACTTATGTTTCATAAGCTACATTTATAATTTTTTCTGACAAATTATAGTGAAATACTAAAGGAGGTGAAAAAAGGATAAAGGAGTCATCTAGATCTTATGGAGCCTTGGGTGGATGTCACGATTGGTGATAGGCTTCCAAACTGTCAAACAAAATATGATTAAAAGACATGGGTATTTCTAACAAGAAGAAAAGAAGAAAAAAGGGAAACATGACAACTTCTTCAAATATTTGAATAGTATTATGTTTAAGATGTGATTTGTTAAATATTGTTACAAAAGGCAGGGTGGAAAGAAGATATAAAGAAAATCAGTCAAGATGTTGACTCAATGTAAGAAAAGTACAAAAAGACCTCCTTTACCTGTTTTATTCACTGCAGTCCATCAGCTTTTACAACACATCCTAGCCCAATGAAGGATCCCAACAAATATATTTAATACATTAATGAGTGAATAGGTAATAAAATATAAAAGTCTAATCCTTTTAAATACAGAATGAGGTTTCTCAGCAGGTAGCAGATGAGATTCCTACTAAGTACAACTAGTGTCAGAAAAAAGCAGTTGAAATAATTTTACTCTAAAAAAGGAAATAAAATGTTATACAAAAATGTAAAACATAATTTATTGGGATTTTATCTTAAAACTAAAATTATTTAAGTAGAAATTTTATCTGATGGTCAACAAATTTTAAAATTACATAAATCACCTAACTTAGTATACACATCGGGTTTTGGAAACTGGTTGTGTATGTAATTTTTTTTTTTTTTTGCAGTTTTTGGTGGGGGCCGGGTTTGAACCCACCACTTTCAGTATATGGGGCTAGAGCCCTACTCCTTTGAGCCATAGGCACCTACCCTGTGTATGTAATTTTTTAAACAAAATTTTATAATAGCATAACATGATATCTTTGTATTCATGTTTGACTTTGAAAATATGATTATACAGAAGATTATTTCTGAGACAGCAGTACATTCCATCAATTATTCAAGGATCCTCTTTTAGATCTTTGATATTTGGATTGGTCTCTTTGAAGGTGCACAGCAGGTAATAATTTTTTTGTTTTTGCTTCAAAAGTTTATTGGTAAATAGTCAGATTCCCATTTGTAAAGTCTTTTCCTGCAATTCAAAAATTCTCTATCATTCTATTCATGTTTTTTGGTATGAAATTCTACATGTTTTGAAATATTTGATTGTAGTTTCATATTCAGTTTCGACTATATTTCAGTGTATGATCTATCCATATAAAAATTGATAATTAACAAGAAACTTCATTTCTTACAGAAGTTATATTATGCTAGAAATGATTGGTTACTTGAAGAAAATGTTATACTTGTAAGTAATCTTGTAAGTGATTTTTGTGTGTGTGTGTGTACACATACATGTGTATGTATCCTAAGCACATACACATATGTAAGTGAATTGTGAATTGTATGATGCTATGATCAACTTCATTTCTATACACAACTTTGGTTTAAAAGAATCCAAACAATAATTTTATAGAAAGAGCATCTGATGCCTTCTACTGATAAAAAGATCAGGAGAAAGCATTTCTATTAAGTGGGAAATTTAACTTAATGATATAAAATAGTTTCCTGAACTTTAAGCTAAACCTTGCAATAGACACACATACCATTTTAAGCCAGTCCTATTAATTGTTACTAGTTTAGTTTGTTGTATGACAGTAAGTTTATTAGTTTACAGTTATCTAATTACTTCTATGATGTTAATCTACTGTGTGTTTGACTATTTTTATATTCTTATTCTTACACAAAAATAATTAGCTATACGTTTCACAATAATGTCATTAAAATTTTTAAGTAGGAAAAGAAAGAAACAATAATTTCACTTAGAAGTATTCTCACTAACTCAATCAATCTATATTCAAAACAATGTTAATATACAATCAGTCTTTGACCAATTTTTCTATTTTTCCCAAAAAGCATGAGGAGAGATTTTGGCAATATAAGTTAATTAAATTCTGATGGTCCATGCCTAAAATACTGTCAAAATTAGGATTTTGAAAGATGAGAAGGTAGGTTGCCTTCTCTTCTATGTAAATCTACATACATAGGTTGCTAATGACCAAAGGTATTATTGCTAAAGATTGACAAACCATCTATTGAATTATCTATGGCTAAAATTTTAGTTACTTGCAGATAGGAATACTTCATAGTCTTTACTTTTCAAGTGATTGTCTTGTTCTTTCCAGTTTTACAAATAGTGTCAATATTGGTTTTGTAGCACTTTTGCAAGTTCTGTCAACCTCTTGTTATATACTTTAACTAGGCTCTGCAATTTAAAATCATGTAGAGCTGCAATGTAATTTACGCTATCTCTTCATTTATCTCCATAGTTGACCGTCTTCCTACATTGGCCACCTCCTTAAGTTGACCTAATGTTCACAGACTGCACACGCACCCGTGCACCTATCAGTATGGTAGATCTACTCCCTCCCTTGTGTTGACCATCTCCCTATGGTGAAAAGTTTGTTACAGCTCCTTGGGGAGCCAACTTACACTGTCTCTCTATTTTCCTTTAATGATATCCTCTACAATTTTCTATCATTTTTGAGTGGGAAGATAGAAGTGAAATATAAGAAAGAGGCTTTGATTTAACTCACAAGTTCCAGCTGAATTATCTATGTCAAGTGAAGTGCAGGTTATCTGTTTACATCTGACATATTAGCATAAGTATTGGCATATGTGCTTCTTACATTCCAGAAACTTATTTTCTTTTTCATTTTCTTGACTATTTTACAGAAACCTAAATTGGTTGTGGACACTTCATCAAATTTTTCCCTCTTCTTTACATAATAATTTTTTGCTTCTTAACACCCAAACCCAAATGTGTACATGCTACAGTACCTTGTGTATACACTATATATGGATATATGTCAGTTGAAAAGAATGAATTAATTAATGTTACAGGGTGATTTTTTGCAATGTGATATAATTGTATTAGTATACTTATACAAGTATAAGCAGGTAGTTATCTCTTTTTCAGCTTAAAGTTAGTAGTGGGAAACACTTGCCTTTCTCCTCTGTTATAGACACAATGGCCGCTTAGTGGGATGGACACCAGCAGAGAATTATTAAAAAGAGGTAGAATTTTAAAGTAGTTGGGATAAAAAGATTAAGATTGCTTTTAACATTATTATTCCTCTCCTATTTAGATTTTTCTCTGTTTTGTTTTGTTTTTAGCTTTAATTTTTTATATGGAGGGAATGAGTCTCCTAGAGAGTAAATGTCTGAGGACCAGAGCAAAGGAGCCCTATTTGATACTTGAGATAAACCTCTAGTGAGGTCCTGCATCATTTGCTTCCTTGCCACAGAATGGACTTCATAATGTCTATGTCTTTTGCTATTATCCTTGCCAATGATTTACATATGGCCGTAATAATACTAATTAGCTATAATTTCTCAACTATTTTTATAACGTGGATCTCTAATAGTTACAATATACGTACAAGGTGGTTAATTTTGTTTTCATTTTGCAAATAAAGAAATAAATATCAGAATGGCTAAGTAACATGAAAATTTCTCCCAATTATGAAATGCCAGAATTAGTTTTAATCAGGTCAGATTTCAAAACCTCTTTTTCCCATTGTAATACATCTTTCTTTGTAGCCTTCAAGGCAAAGATTTAAATTAGATTTAAACTAACCATAGGCAAATTCTGGAAGCAAAGAGAGTTTTCCTCTTGACAAAGTCCCTTTGACCATGACTTTCCGTGTATTTGATAGAATTCATTACCTAGTGATTGAATTCAATTGATTGCATCTGTCAGGAAATTTTCGGGTACTATACATGGATTCACTATGTATAGTTGAATTAGTATGGTTGAATTAGTATGTTTCCTTTTTGTGGAGTACCAAGACATTCCCGTTTGAAAAAGACATACCTTTAAACATTTTATTTATTACTTTTGGCAGTCAGATCTGTAGCCAACTGCCTGTACTGTCTTTTTGTTTCATTTATAATATGACAGAAAGGACAATGGGGCACCTGGGCAGGCTCCCACATTGAGGGATTCTGTCCTAAGCACAGCTTTTCTGCTGCCATTTTGGAGAAAGAAAAGGACCTCTGAAAATGGTTGTGACAGCAGATGTGATTTTTATGTGGTGCCAGCATTTTCCCCTCTATAGAAATAAGTAATATCCAAGGCTGGTGTTAAAAATATAGAGTTACATGCCAGTAGAATGCACCATTCCTAAAATTCCTTCTGCTTAATTGTACAGGAGGCTTTTTAGAATTAGAATTTTACAATTAGAATTTTAAAAACACATTGAATTAGAAAGCAATATTTGCATTGCATAGTTAACTAAGTAGAAATTCAATGCTCCAAACAGGTAGAGAATAAAGTAAACAGAGTATAGTAGTCCCCACATCATCTGCAGTTTTTTTTTTTAATGGTTTGTTACCCATACTTAATCACAGTTCGCAAATATCACATGCAGTAAGATATTTTGAGAGAGAGATTCCATTCACGTTACTTTTATTACAATATGCAATTATAACTGTTTTGTTCTATTATTATGGTATTACTCTCTTATTGTGCCTAATTTATAAATTGAAGTTATCAGAGTTATAGGTAGAGAGGGGGAAGCACAGTACATACACGGTTTTGTATCATCTGTGATCATAGGGGTCTGCTGAGGATCTTAGAATATATCCCTTGTAAATAAAGAAGGATTATTAAAATTATGTATGACTTCATTTTCAGTGAATTCTTTTCTCTTTCGAAGCAATGGAAGTTTCTACCATTTTGGGTTTGTTTTCTATTAATTCATCAATTATTTTTTGGACATACTATGTAGAAGTTACAGTGCTGAAAGTGGTTGGGATCAAATCTTAGGTGGTGATACAGCCTTCTCTCAGGAAAAGTACAGTTTGCGTTCTACAATAGATCTTGGATATCCATTATTTTATAACAGGATGACCGATGTATTGTAATACAAGGGCAAATATCACAGGAGCACCTTAGGGAGAGAATCGAGAAGACTATTTTCCAGTTTGTTCTTTGAAATATGGATAGATATAATCCTAGCCCTCTGGGAGGCTGAGGTAATTGGATTTCCTGAGATCAGGAGTTCTGGACCAACCTGAGGAAGAGTGAGATCCCATCTCTATTAAAAAATAAAGATACCACTTGGGCATGGTGGCATGCCCATTGTCCCAGCAACTGGCGAGCTGAGGCAAGAGGATCACTTGAGCCAAAAAATTTGAGGTTGCTGTGAGCTATGGATAATGTCATGTCTGCCTAGGGTGACAGAATGACTCTCTGAATCTCCCCCACAAAAAGAAAGAAACATGAATAGAATTTTATAAGTAGAAGAATATAGAACTAGGAGAAGTAAGAAATATGTTCAGTACAGGAATGAGGAGTGAGATAACTAGTCAACTATGGGGGCAGTTGAAAAAAATGTGAATGGGAAGAGTGAGGAGTGAACAGAAGGTGAAATTGGAAGAGTAAGTTTAAACCACTGCAGACAACTTTGAACATCAGGGTAAATTATTTTTTATTTAGCATTTAAGAGATATTAAATATGTTGGAGAAGGTGACATAATTAGTGTTGTATCTGAAGAAATAGCAGTAATGAGGTACTAGGCACTAGAGCAGTCCAGTTCGGAAGGGAACCCTGAGGCCATTTCACCTCAGTTCATATATTCACTCCTCTACCTGCTTGCTATGTAATCTGGGAAACTTGCCATTTCTTTGCCTTTCATTTTTTGTGTTTTGAAAAATTAAGAAAATAATAATGATGTACCTATCTCCCGCTACCCCTGTGAGAAGTAAATGTGATCTGAAAGAATTAACTCAGGATGAGACACAGAATAAGTACTCCAAAAACATTAGCTCCAACCCGTTGGATGCAATGCTGCATGAGGGTTTCTAGAGATATAGAAACTTTAGGAATAGGAAATACTGGGAAGGAGACTGAGAAGGTCCAAGTCTCAAATGTGGCCCCTTGATTCCATTCAAACTTCATAGAACAAATCTCTTTGAAAAGAATATATTCTCATAAAATTTGGATTCAGTCAAAAGGCCACATTTAAGAATCCAGCAAGCCACATGTGTCTCCAAGGTCAAACCTGGGGAACTTTCTGAAAGGAAGACATGGACTATGAAAAGAAGTTGGAGAGGCTGTGGCCACGGGGACTTTGACTGTGCAGAAAGTCCACCCACTTAGGAAAGTGGGAAGCAATCAGACCTGAATCCAATGAGGTTAGAAAGAACAGGAGACCAGTACATGGAGAGTGTTTTGAGTGTGTTCTGAGCACAAGATAGTGAGTTCATTTTTGCTATCAGTGACAAATTTACAATTCCTATTTTGCACTGAAATCTCTGTCTTCAAATTGTTCATACCACAAAATGTTTTCTATCAGCTGTTCTAGAAAATAGTTCCTAATTTGAATGTAATTTTTTATAAAAAATTTTTACTAGTACAGGTGTTTATTAGGTTTCCACTTTTTGCCTTCACAGAATTAAAAAGGCTTAAAATTTAGTAACAATAACAGTGTTTAAGATAAGGACTAGAAACAAAACCACATAAAGAATGAATGAAGATAAATACATTCAGAAAAGACATCAGATGATTACTGCATAAAAATATTAAGCAATATAAATAATAATAACGCAAAGAAATTAAGATTCACATTCTCAAATAAAAGTATCTCTATTATAGAATGCTTTAACTCTGAGGCTCAGTATGGAGTCATCAGTTAACTTCCTATTTTTTTTCCAAAGGCTCAAAAAATAGACAACTAATATTTATCAATAAAAGTCAAAGATAATTTCTAAAACATATCATGTCAAATCTTATAGACAATAGAAAAAGAAGAAATATTTCAAAGTCATTCTACTTAATCTGGATATACCTGATATTAAAATTAGAGAAAATATATTTTTATAAAAGGAAATTACAAATATATTACACTTATAAATGAGGATGCAATATCCTAAACAACAAATTAACAAGTTGAATTAAAAATTAATGTTTAAGTAATGTACTTTGGTCAAAATTGAATCCAGTTTATGTGAGAATTAGTCACTATTTTCTTTTCTTTTTTTTTTCTTTAAATTTTTTAATTTAATCTTTTGGAAGTAATAACACATGAGTAAGAAGGATTAAAATAGCTATCAGTCAATAAAAAGGCAAGTAAGAATACTCTTTAAGCTAAAGAATGTGAATTAAAAGAAACAACTTTGAAACAAAAGGAAAGGGGATGAATGATAGTTTTAAACTACCAATAGATTTCAATAGTATTGATTTGGGACATGCATGTAGTGATTTAAAATTTTCAATATTCACCAGAACACTGTGAATTAGGTTGTGTACAAGTTGGAGTTTGAAGGTATCCAATAAATCACATCACTGATCCCTGCCAATATTTAGGAAAAAAAGAGAAATGGACACAGAAATTAGAAAGATATTCACTGGCCAGGCACAGTGGCTCACACCTGTAATCCTAGCACTCTGGGAGGCCGAGGAGGGCAGATCCCTGGAGCTCAGGAGTTTGAGACCAGCGTGAGAAAGAGGGCAACCCCATCTCTACTCAAAATAGATAAAAATAGCCAGGAGTTGTGCCAGATGCCTGTAGTCCTAGCTCCTGGGGAGACTGAGGCAAAAGGTTCACTGTGTCCAGGAGCTGTTTGAAATTGCTGTGAGCTATGATGCCATGGGGTGACAGAGTAAGACTCTGTGTCAAAAAGGAAGGAAGGAAGGAAGGAAGGAAGGAAGGAAGGAAGGAAGGAAGGAAGGAAGGAAGGAAGGAAGGAAATTATTTTTTTATTCAATAAATATTTAATTCCTAATACATGGGCAATACAGCAGTCAATGAAACAAAAATAGCTGCCTTAATAAAAATAATAGTTCATAGTGGGAGAATGCTATCAGATGTTGTGGCAGACACAGAGATGCCCCTTTCCAACCCACTTTGAGACAGGACATGCTGCACACTGCCCAGCTATGAGAACCAGTTAGAGGCCAGTCCCTGCAATAACTCATTTAAGTTAATGTAGCTTCAGCTTTATTTGTTTATTTATTTTTATTTCTTATTTTATTATTTTTTGAGACAGAGTCTCACTTGTCACCCTCGGTAGAGTGCCCTGGCATCACAGCTCACAACAACCTCAAACTCTTGGACTCAAGCAATTTTCTTGTCCCAGGCCCTTGGACAGCTGGGATTACAGGCACCTGCCACAACACCTTGCTATTTTGTTTTGTAGAGAGGGAGTCTCGCTCTTGCTCAGTCTGGTATTGAACCTGTGAGCTCAGGCAATCTACCTGCCTCCGCCTCTCAGAGTGTGAGGATTACAGGTGTAAGCCACCACACCTCAGGGTAATTTCACCTTTGAAAGAAAGTTAACACTTGGAAGAGCATACCGCAGCCATATCTAAACAAAGACCTAGCTATTTCTGCCCAATGTGTGTGATTTCTCTAATAGAGTCACTTTGAGGTTTCGGAGAGTGTGACAGGTCTGAACCACAGTGAGACTGCTCCCCTGCCAAACCCTTCTTCTTACTCTCTTTCAGAATTAGTATTTCTCCCCAGATCTGCTTTATTCTTAATTCTGTGACAGTAGCCCTTTCCTGGAGAGATGTCATAATGTTGATAAACAGATAAAGATCGTATCATTATAAGAGAGAAAGAGCCTACCAGTGAATGTCACTTTAAACCTGGGGCCGAGGAAGCCTACTCACTCTTTACCTGTGAAGTTTAAAGTCTTATCTACGCAGTCACAGGCAATCCAGCACTTGCAAGGGGGTGTCTTACCACAGTGGAGGTAATACATACTCTGCAGTGCATAGATTAATAAACTAAATATACCAACAGACTCGCCACCGTTACTCTTTGCTCCATAGAGATGAGTGAGGGAGGGACACGCAAAGAAGTCTTTCTCCAGCTGAAATATTAGGTCCACATAGAAATATTATGTCAGGGAAAAGAAAACTGCCAGTTTACAGATATAGTAATATTACAGTTCCCATTTCACAGATAACAAAAATAAAGTTTGGAAATATTAAGTTGGCTAGAGGAAATAATAAAAGAAGTAAATTCTGGATCGTAGGTTGAAGTCATTTTTAAATGCCGTTTTCCATACATCAACACAGGTATCCAGATGTAGGTTAGTACCTTCACCTCTAAAATATTCCTATCAACCTGGGGAGTCACGAATGGAGGATAATTTCAGGGCAGAGTTATCTGTATGATATCTGGTTGATGATGCCAAGAATGGACTGGCCGGGGTCTTTGTCAGGATTGGGTTGATGGAAGGTCCTGGTATCTTCCTAGAGGAGGTGGTAGTGAAGTTGAATCCTTCAGGGTTGTAAAAACTAGGCAGATGAGCAGCGTAGGGCATGAGAGAAGAGTCCCTTCTCAGAGGTAGAAGGAGCTGCACCCCAGAAAGAGGGAGAACATAAAGGTGAGGGGTGAGGGTTGGAGAGTGGGTCCAAATGACTGGGGAGGTGGCATCAAGGAGGGGATGTTAGAATATGAAACATTGGGTGCGTATATTGGCCCATACTGATCAGTCAAGGTAGAGTACCTGCCAGGCACAGTACTGTGTGCTCAGAGTAAAACAGCAATGAATAAGATAAATGATATTTGGTTTCCAAATGACTCCAGGTAGTAAGTGCCCTGACTGGGGGAGGATGTGCTGGTCTAGTACTACAGGTGGGAGCCCCTACTTTGACCTGGTGCCGGTGTGATTATGCTAACAGTTTCCTAACAAAAGGAACATTTAGCCTGAAGGATAAAGTATAATCAGGATTTTACCAGCAGGAAAGTAAGGAAAAAAATCCCAAGGAGAGAAAACAGGCCATGCAAAAAACAAAGGCAGAAGAAGGAGAGCAAAATTTATGAACTGAAGAATACTAAAGAACAAAACATGAAATAAGAACATCCATTCAGCTAAAATATTAATAACATCTGAAGAAGAAAACATATACGGTACATCAACACTTTAGTCACTAATAATTTCAGAAATCACCTCTTCAAATTTCTGATAATTTGAAAATGTTTCTTCCTGTGTTTCAGGCCCAAACAGCACAAGGAGGATTAATTACGTGACTGCCCCTGTAGTTGTTGACAGCCTGCTAAATCACTCCACATTTAACAGGGAGCAGAGAAACTCCTCATATTTCATGACTGTATTTTCATTTCATTGACTGTAGACTTTCTCTTAGTTGGCAAAATGCAAATGCATCCAGTGCTCTAGCATTTTTACCTTTGCTGAGGGCAAAGTCGGAATAAACTATTCATGTTTGATGACGATAAATGGAAACACGACACTTGACAAGGAGCACCTGCAGATCAGCAGAGTCGACCGATTTATATTTCTTCATAAACTAGGACTGATAACAGGGCTATTTACATTAGGGTTTTATAAATCACCTTATGAGGAAGAGGATCCTAAAAGTAACCTTTGGGATACAGGCCTTTTAAGTGGTTTCAATGTTTTCTTAAAGATGCATATGGAAAACTTACTTGAACATTTTATCAAATCATATATAATTTTTGATATCTCAGAATCTAATTAGAAATTTCACAGACATTTAAGCACTTTGCTATTTTAATACCCATAGGTCCAATAGATATTTAAAGGAAAAATAATGTTAGCTTTAGAGTATTTTATAATCGATATGTGGTCATACTTTCATGTGATATGGTTAAAGGGGAGACCAAATCTCATAAATAAAATGGTCCATGAGGTAAAACTACAATTTAACAATAGGATAGAGGGAATAAAATATAGTTCATGAAAGAATAAATTCTAACATTTTAAAAATATTTTTAAAAAACACAATTTTACATTTTAGAGGAAAGCCATTGCAAATAAAAGAATCGTCAGCACTGTACATTCATTCTCTATCAGCCATACTTAATTTTTAATGACGCTAACAATAGCGGCAATCAAATCTCTTGCTTTGTTTTGTTTACGTGATGTTGTTATTTTGCCATTATTTTGACGAGTGGAGTTCAGGGGGAGTTCACTCAGAGATACACATCTTTTGGAAGATGCACGGCAGGCCCTGGAAGCCACCAGGGACTCTCTGCTTCAGACTGAAGATACGAACACGCTTAGAACAATTTGGAATTTTCTATTTCATGCCTTGCCCCTAGCTATCCTATTTGTTGGAATCTGTAATCAGATTACAGAGAGATTACACTTTAACCTACATTTAATCTAAACTAAACAGATATCAGAAGCCACGTGAAGAAATTCAATTTTGTTGCTTTTAAGACCCAGGTGGAGGGTGGTGTTTTATTTTGGTATATGAAATGTTACTGAGCAACATAAATTGTTTTCAATATAGTTTACATCAGTGAAGGGCAAATGTAAGTTGTTCCTTCATTTCAAGGGGATACTATCTATAAAATTTTCTCTACAGATACCAGCGTCTCTGTGGACAAGAGGTCAGGAAGAATTCCAACAAAATGTATATTGGAGCAAATCTTGGGGGGAAAATATGACTCCTAAATGGCATTTCAAAGTCTTAGACATTGAAGCCTTGTCCTTTTGTACACTAGTTACTTTTTTTTTTTTTTTTTTTTGGTAATGGAAAAGCACAGCCTGTCATTCTATCCTTTTCAATTATTGTTCTTTTTATTGCTATTTGAGGCCAGTAACTTTACAATCCATTTTAAGCTCATCTTTAATAAGCATTTACAGTTGAGCAGACCTGGGTTATTCTCTTTATTACTTCCAGGCTTCGTCAGAGTCCTGGCAGCTTCGTAAGACTTTCCTTATGCACTATAAAGATGAGCAAGACGTAAGGGACTTGGTGATGCCTTTTTTAATTATGTGCATGACTCACTTTTGTTGTACAGGTGACAATGCCACCTTTAATCTGACTTACTTATTATTTAAGAATTACTTAGAGCAACATAACATTTATTTTAAAACATGGAATATCTTGGGGAGTTCAAAGAATGCAACTTATTCACTAACCAAGAGATGTTACAGATATTATAAGAAAATACAAAGGTTATGAGATTTGTTTTAACTTACTACTCAGAGGAAAATCAAAAACCCATGTCACAAATAAAAAACAACAACAACAAAAAAGGAACAGCCACAAAACTGCACAAAAGACTGCCACAACTCTGAAAGGAAATCTCATCCATGTTAAATAGCTAGCAAAATTTTATTTTGTTTCTTTGAGGAACTAAATGAAGTGAAATGTTAATAAAATTTAATTAACTGCACTATGAGGTGTCTTTACCATCTATTCTTGAATAATTTCTTTTTTTATACATGCTACATTGCTTCATTTGTTTCAAACAAGAGAGAGCAATTAATCTCTCCTTTCCAAACAAAGAGGTCTGCAAAAACTTTAAAACTTTGAAGAATTGTTTGGAATTTTCTATTTCACTCCCTGCCCCTAGCAATCCTATTTGTGTTGGGATAGGAAAGGTTGTTTTGTTCTGTTGTTGTTGTTGTTAGGGCAACTGACTAAATTTTAAACTGATACTTGCAAGATTCTTCTGCTCGGGCTGTTGGAATCCAATATGTGGCTACTTTTCTTGAGAGTACATAAAACGAACACTGTTGTGTAGTTTCACTGACAGGGGCGCATTCATGCAAAGCAAGATGGATGGAATGCTAGTTTTCTCTATCATGGGATCTCCATTTAGTGATCCAGATGAGGACTGAGTGAACTTGTCACACACGCATGACAGGGCCAGATACCACTTTAAATGAAGCTCCAAATCTCATATAGGTTTGAAGTTGCTGCTAGAGCACGAAATTTGTCATAAAACACTTGTCAGTACAGAGTTCATTAAGGTAAAGGATGATAGTACTTTATCTGGACACAACTGAGCTCTCCTCTGGCTGCCTGATATTTAGCTAAAAGAGAATTATGTTTTGTTTTGTTTCTCCTCTTAATGACTTTTTAAAATATTTCATTGAATGTTTCCTTGTTCTTTAATCTTATCTTAAATGTTTCTTGTAAAATTGGGCCCCCCTCAAATTTTACTCTTTTTTTTCTCCTTTATTAAATTTGGAGGTGTGTTTGTGACATCAACTTACAGTCACTTGGGACCTGAGTGAGTCTTGAGGTGAGGGGTTAAACCTCTCAGGGCTGGATGGTAGCGCTTAAGGTGAAAGACGAGGCTTTTAATCACTGGTGACTGCCACACTAGAAATTCTATGGCTGCCACTAAATGTTCTTTTCTTTAGGGTCCAGAGGTAAAGAAAAGTATTCACAATCTTGCACGGTCCAGGGTTCAACTGAAATCCTGATCTTATAATGTCACTAAAGGTTTAATATCCAATTGCAAATAGGTTTCTAAAGAAGCCTGTCTGATGTTTTAGAATATATCCTTTTGATAGCAATTTATTACTGCTAATCTCCATACAAACTGGATGTATATGTCTTCCTCATAGACCATTCAATGTGTTCTGCTCTCCCCACCTGTACTCTCTTAATCCAAAGAATATACCCAGGGGTTATTAGGGTCACAACTCCTATTATCCTCATTTTATGTGAGACAAACAAAGAACGAAAGGAGCAAAGTTATCTCATTCTTGTTTTGGAAAACAAGAAAATGGTGACTAATTTACTTTGCACTTCTGAGTCCCAGCTTATTGTAAATCGCCTGGACTGTGACCGAGTATTAAATGATAGATGGGGGATGTGCTGCGGCTCCAGCCGGGTCCTATGAGGACTGAAGGAGTTTGGCTGTGAAGATTGCTGCAGACACCAGACCTCAGCTGACAGCCTCTTCTAGGAACGGTCTGCAATTTAAGAGAGTTACCTGCATCCAAATAATGTTCTCCACGGGAGAGAGAAAGGTTTGGACACTTGGTCCCAGGTCAGGACATCTTTGAATGTCACCTCAGTTTTAGAGCTTACTGGAGGGTCAGCTGAGGGTCTGGCTGAGAATATACTGAAAAGGAACTTCTCATCTTGCCCCCACAGATCCTGATTTTTCCCCCTTTCTCAGAAACTTTTATCCTAAGAGCATTGTAGAATAAACATCCTGCATCCATATTTTTGTCCTCGAGTCTACTTCTCAAGAATGCTCATGCATAACAATGCATTTGAAGGGTATTAGAAAAATAAATAAATCTTTAACATTTGAACATTTTCTTCTCAATATATCTACTGTACTTTAAAATAAATGTCTTGATTGCATTGTATTCAAATAACTTTTGACATAAAAACATAATCATCTTATTTTTGTTTTTTTTTGCTTTTAAATTATTTTTTATTAAATTATAACTATGTACATTGATGTATTTATGGGGTTCAGGGTACTGCTTTGATAAACAATGTGAAATTCTTATATTGAACTAAGTAAAACATCCATCACAATGATACTCATTTCTTAGTAGTTTTGAAATGTACCATTGCATCAAGCACATTAGATGAGCGCCCCCCCAAAAGACCCTCCCTCCTCGCATATCCCCCCCTGCCTTCCCATCTCTCCTCTTCACTTCTACTTTCTGGACTATAGTTATGTTTTACTATTTGCATGAATGTGTAGGTGATCATATGTTGATTTCATAGTAGTATTGAGTACATTGGATACCTTTTTTTCCCACTGAGATACTTTACTAAGAAGAATATGTTCCAGCTCCATCCAGGTAAATGTAAAAGATGTGAAGTCTCCATCTTTTTATGGCTGCATAGTATTCTATGGTGTACATATATCACAATTTTTTAATCCATTGATGGGTGGATGGGCACTTGGATTGTTTCCGTGTCTTGGCTATTATTAATTGGGCTACAATAAACATCTGGTGCAGATGTCTTTGTTGTAAAATGATTTTTGATCATCTGGGTATATACCTAGTGGAAGAATTACAGGATCGAACAGTAGGTCTAATTTTAGTTCCTTGAGGATTCTCCAAACTTCTTTCCAAAATGATCATATTAGCTTACATTCCACCAGCAGTTTAGAAGAGTTTTCTTTTCTCAATGTCCATACCAACATCAGTTTTGGGATTTTCTGATGTGGGCTAATCTTACTGGAGTTAGATGATATCTCAAACTGATTTTGATTTGCATTTCTCAGATGATTAAGGATGATGAGCATTTTTTCATGTGTTTGTAGGTCATGTGCCTGTCTTCATCAGAGAAGTTTCTGTTCAAGTCTCTTGCCCACATACAAATGGGATTATTTATTCATTTCTTATTGATTACTCTGAGTTCTCTATAGATTCTCATTATCAGACCTTTGTTAGAAGCATACCCTGCAAAAATCTTCTCCCTTTCTAAAGGGTGTCTGTTTGCTTTACTTACTGTGCTCTTGGCTGTACAAAAGCTTTTTAGTTTGATCCAATCCCAGTAATGTATTTTTGGTATTGCTTCAATTGCTTGCAGGGTCCTCCTCATAAAATATTCTCCCAGGCAAATTTCTTCAAGTGTTTTCCCTGCACTCTCTTCAAGTATTTTTACAGTTTCATATCTAAAGTTTAAATCTTTTATCCAGTGGGAAACAATTTTTGTTAATGATGAAAGGTGGGGGTCCAGTTTTAATCTTCTGCAGGTTGCCAGCCAGTTCACCCAGTACCACTTGTTAAATAGGGAGTCTTTCCCCCTCTAAATATTTTTACAGGCTTGTACAAGATCAAATGGCAATAAGTAGCTGGGTTCATCTCCTGGTTCTCCATTCTGTTCCATAAATCTACCTCTCTGTTTTTGTGTCAGTATCATGCTGTTTTGATCACTACAGAGCTATAGTATAGCCTGAAGTCTGGTAATGTGATACTTTCTGATTTGTTCTTATTTCTGAGTAATATATTTGTTATTTGAGGTTTTTTTCTGATTCCATATAAAACGAAGTGCTATTTTTTTCAAGTTCTTTGAAGTATGACAATGGTGTTTTAATAAGGATTACATTAAATCTGTAGATTTCTTTGGGTAGTAAGGACATTTTAACAACGTTGATTCTTCCCAGCCATAAGGATGATATGTTTTTCCATTTGTTAACATCTTCAGCTATTTCTTTTCTCAGTTTTATACTTCTCCTTATAGAGATCTTTCACGTCCTTTGTTAGGTAAATTTCCAGATATTTCATCTTCTTCGGTACTATTGTAAAAGGAATAGAGTCCTTGATTGTTTTTCCAGCTTGACTACTTTTGGCATATATAAAAGCTACTGACTTGTAGGTGTTGATTTTGTATCCTGAGATACTGCGGTATTCCTTGATCACTTCTAAGAGTTTTGAAGTTGAGTCCCTGGGATTTTCCAAGTATAGGATCATATCATCAGTGAAGAGGGAGAGTTTGATTTCCTCTGACTCTATTTGGATACCCTTTGTCGTCTTCTCTTGCCTGATTGCAATGGCTAAGACTTCCATTATTATGTTGAATAGCAGTGGAGACATTGGGCATCCTTGACTCATTCCTGATCCAAGGGGAAATGTTTTCAATTTTACACTATTCAATATGATATTGGCTGTGGATTTGCTGTAGATGGTCTCTATTAGTTTAAGAAATGTTCCTTCTATACCTCTTCTCTTAAGAATTCTGATCATGAAAGGATACCGTATATTATCAAAAGGTTTTTCTACATCAATTGAGAGAATCATATGATCTTTGTTCTTTATCTTATTGATGTGATGTATTATATTTATAAATTTGCATATGTTGAACCAACCCTGTAACCCTGGAATAAAATCAACCTGATCATGGTGTGTAATTTTTAGATGTGTTGTTGAATTCTGTTTGCTAAGATCTTATTGAATATTTTTGCATCGATATTCATTATGATATTGATCTATACCTTTCTTTCTTTCTTTGTTTTCTGGTTTGGGTATCAGGGTGATATTTGCCTCATAGAATGTGTTGGGAAGTTTTCTTCTTTTCCTACGCTTTGGAAAACACAGTATAATATAGGTAACAGTTTCCCTTGAAAGGTTTGATAGAATTCAGATGTGAAGCCATCTGGTCTTGGACTTTTCTTTTTAGGTAGATTTCATGTTTTAGGTGATGTTTTTCTTACAGCTGGCTGCTTGCAGAATTTTCTCCTTCATCTTAACTTTGGCAAAGTTAATCACAATGTGTCTAGGAAATGCTTTATTTGGATTGAGTCTTGCTGGGGTTCTGAAACTGTCTGCTATCTGAAGTTCTGTATTTCTTGCAATGCTTGGGAAATTCTCCTCCAAAATCTCTTAGAGTAGAGCATCTGTACCTTTAAGATCATCCTCTTCTCCTTCAGGAATTCCTATAAGTCAAATGTTTGATCTATTGGAGTGATCCCATACCTCTCTCAGGGAATGATCAGTTTTTGCTCTCCATTTGTCTGCCTCTTTAAGTGTTTGGGAAAGTTCAAAAACTTTATCTTCAGTTTCAGAGATCCTTTCTTCTGCTTGGTCAACTCTGTTACTGAGGGTTTCTACTGTATTTTGGAGCTCCTCAACTAACTTTTTCATTTCCTTGAGCTCTGCTATCTCTTTTACCATTATGTTCATATCTTTGGTTACTCGGGCTTTGAATTCCTTTTGTTTCTTGAGACAACTTTAGAACTACTCTTTGGAATTCAGTTTCTATCTTTCTTCCATTCTATTTATCTCACTTGCCACACCACCTATATTCTGAATTCAAATTCTGACATTGCTGCCATTTGTCTATTCATGGTTTCTTCATTTGTATCTCCTTCATCATTTGGGGGGAGGCGAGGGGGTTGATCTACTCTAGTTATTCATGTTTCCAGAGTTCTTCTATTGGATCTGCACCATATTTATTTTCCACCATTTGGTTATTAGAACTGGTAGGGTGAGATTGAATTGGGGTTCCCAAGTAGTAGATATAGCTCCTTACAAAAGCATTGGGCTTTGTAATTGTGGCTTCCCTCCTACTACCTTACAAATGCCCCTTTCAGAGTTTTAGCAGTAGACTTTGAGGACCTACTTGGTGAGATAGCACAAGCAAGTTCTATTTTGATATCAGCCAACCTCTACCCTATCCCAAAAAACCACAGTATTAGGTTTAAATCTCTATTGTGAAGAGATACAAACATCTGCGGTGCCCAGCTCCCACCCATCAGTATTTTTCCACTATAGAACTTCAAAGGTCAATCTCAGAATGTCCCCATATGGGCAGCCCCAGACGCGGGTTCCAACGAAATTATCTTAGGCCATGCAAATCCTGCCCAACAGAGAGGGATTCAAGGATCTCCAACAGCACAATTGGAGCCAGGAATCCTCACTGCTGCCCACAAGACTCAGTCCACACTGTTGTTCACTTTTCTACTCACGGGCCCAACTGGAGCCAGGGGTCATGCCCCACTCACCAATCTCAGTCCACGTCCAGGTAGCCTCTGCTTGCCAGACCAGTTGGAGTCAGAGGACCACTCCCCTGCCTGCCAGTCTCAGTCCACTTTCTGGCAAGCCTCTGTTCACAGGATCTGTTAGAGTTAGGGCACTGCAGTCTGCCTATAGGTCTCAGTCCTCACCTCGTAAGTCTCTGCTCACCAGCCCCACTGGAGACATTGGGCCACACCCTAGCCATCAGGTCTTGGTTCACACCCAGTTAGCCACTGCTTGAGGGTTCTGTTGTACTCAGGGGACCATGCCCTCGCTCTCAGGTCACAGTCCATGCCTATCATGCCTCTACTCGCAGGACCAGTGGGGGCTGTGGACCTACTCTGTTTGCCAAACTCAGTCAACATGGGGCATCACTCTGCCACTGTAGATGCTGCCAGAACCAGGGGTTCTGCACCCCACCAGACACAGCCTGAACTGAGGGTCAACGCTACCACTGGGCAGGCATAGTCGTAACTAGGGGACTGGTCCTCCTTCCACTGAGTGTCCCTTTCTTCCCACACCTTCTTTCTTCCACATTAGTCACAGATTCCATCCTGAGGTTTGGCAGTCCACACTATGCCCAGATCTCTCAGGAGAAGACCAAACACTCTGTGCTCTGCAGAGAGCAGGACTTCAGATGGCCATGCGAGGGGGAAAAGGGTGGACTGGGAGTTTGGACTTGTGGGGGAAAATATATGTTCAATTTTATGCCTAGCAGGGTAGTGTGTACATTCATATGTTGGATCTCCCTGGAGAAAGAGACCTGGAATTTAGTGGCTCTCTCCAGCAACGTAAAAAGAGAGATTTTTGTTCCCTGCTTGCAGATAACCTGTGGCAGGCCCCCTTCTTGGGGGAGAGTTCTCCCATCCTCTAGTCAACAAGATTTGTACCTGTAATTTGTTTTCTTGGGCGCTCTTCCTTGGAGTTACAGATTGTCAAACTTCTTTCTAGGCTCAGCTCCCTATCTTTGGCTTCATAGAGTCCAATTCCATCCAGTTTTTCTTCCTCTGCTCAGGATCTTCTGCTGAGGGTTGTTATCATTCGGCCATCTTCCTAGAATTACCCATAAGCATTTTCTTAAATATGCTAATAAAAATAATAAAATCAACTCAAAGATGGGGAAATGATAATGTTTGTCCTGTGTCATTTGGAATTTTAATTCATATTGACCTTTGAAAAGTAATCATATAAATGGCACATTGGAAAAGATCAAGTAGCCTCACCAGGTAGACAGAATAAAGATTCAGGCTTTGCTCTAAAACTATGGATGTGGTCTCCATGTGGTCTGCATGTCATCCTCAAGTGGTCATTGTTCCTCTTATTTGAGGCACATTACTAACTTTTTTTTTTAAGCACAGTTTTATCCATGTTGTTTTATTTCAGTGCAATGTGTCAGTTTTCTATTGATATGCAACAAACTATTATAAATGTAAAGGCTTAAAACACAATAAATTATGATTATATTTTATTATTATTCACTTTATTATATTTTTAACTTGAAACTTTCGTGAGTGAAGAAGTCTGCTTAACTGAGTTTTTTTGCTCAGCTTCTCAGCAAGGCAGCAGTCAAAGTATCACAGGCTGTGTTCTCTTCTGGAAACTCAAAATATCATAGGCTGTGTTCTCTTCTGGAGCTCAGCTAGGGAAGAATCAGTCTCTCAGCTCTCTCACATTATCAGTGAGATTCTTTACGGCTACAGATTTCATTGCAGGTTATGTCCTCAAAGCCAGCATGAGAGATAAAGAGAGAGACCTCAAAGCCAGAGAGAAAGAGAGAGACAGACAGAGAGAGGCAGAGAGAGAGAAACAGAGACAGAGAAAGAGAGAGAGAGACTGGTGTTTTCTTTCTAGGCTCTGACATTTAGACTAACTTTAAAAGAGCTATAGGACATGCTTATCGAGGCTAACCTTCCTTTCATTAAAGTCAATTGATCAGGGACTTTAGTTTCATCATGAAGATCCCTTCACCACCATCATGGACTATTGACTAGAAGCAAATTACATGTTCTCCCAAACTGGACAGTAGGGGATCACACACAGATATGATCATTCCTTGAGCATCATTTCAGAATTGAGCAAACCACATGCAATAAAGTCATTTGTATTACAAAACAAGCCACAGTAATTCTCAAGTGTATAAACTATATTCAGTTAGGTAAGTATAATTTAAATAGGAAAGATGCACCTTTCAATTTAGGAATAATCCCAGAATTGGTATCTTGCTACCCTGACATTGGAGTCCAACTAAATATTAATTTAGGATTTCCTTGCTTGACTCTGACTGTCTGTTTCAATTCTTACATGTTTGTACTACCATTGCAGATGAAGCTCCACATTTGCTTCTTGAAGTAATACATTCATTTTACTTCTGGATCTCAAATTTATCTAATCACTTTAATCTCTTTTATTCAGATGACTAACGACTTGCTTAATTGCTGGCTCAGTGTCAATCATTCTTTTGGGAAAACTGACAGTATCTTTTTTTCTCATTCTTTCTTCAAAATGACTATATATGCAGGGAGTACATAAAGTTTGTGTGCAGTCTATTTTAAATTGAACACGAATGTTATAAACAGCCTGTATGTGGACATAAAGTTCGTGTGCAATTTAAGTTAGTTTACTATTTTATGTATAATAACTATAGTTACTATTTATATGTAGTGTGTACATATACACACACATATATGGTTTACTTAACTGAAGTGTATTCCTCCTATGGCTCATTAGAGAGTTTGGAGGGCTCCATATAGTTAGGATTGAGCACAGGACATATGCTAGCCAATGGAGAGTTAGTGCATGTGAAAGAAGCAGAATCCCTTCAAACGGCCCTTGACTTCCTATCATTCAAAGTGGGAAGAATTTGCCTTGAGTAACCACTGTTCCAAGGTGGACAAGAGAAAACTGAAACAGGCTAGAACCTCACCTGTACTATGGAGCTAGTCCTAGTTGATTTGCACCTGAGGTAGAACCACCCAGCAGAGCCTAGACAAGATTGGCTTCACTATAAATGACCCATAGTTAGGTAAGCATGTGAATAAAAGTGTGTTTCTTAAGCTACTGAATTTTACAGTGTTTTTTTCCATCACTGCAGCAATGATCAAGTGAATTATTATCACATATGTATAAATTTATATATAGCTACGTGAAGTTCACATAATATAGTCAATAAATTATCATATAAAAATAATAATGAATAATTTCTCACTTACTAGTCTAATGCTAACACTAGATGGTAATGCTTTTATTTACAGTATATTTGATTTACTGAATACAAAATTTCAATAAAGTTTACTAAACTCTCAAATCTAAACTCAAGTTTTACATTCACTTCTATTCTTTCACTGACTATTTAAATTCAAGTCTTCCCTTTTTGGTTCATCTTCTGCTGCCTATTTTTCTTTCCTATAAATGTCTTTGGAATTCTGTAAGATTCATGAATTTACTAAGTGTTTCAGATTAACGTATAGTATGTTCGTTCAGTCAGGTTGAGTTTCCTCCTGTGTTCATGGTTAACTAAGGTATTAGGGCTAGTGCTGTTGTTTCCTATGATTGATCCTCCAATAGGGCACTCTTGCAAAGAGTGGTATTCATTCATTCATCAAATATTTATGGAAAGTCTACTGTTGACAAGGCATCTTGCCACACTGAGAGTTACCACTTACTATTCAAACATGAAAGAATTGCTCTACTTAAAACCTTATGGTTAATAATCCTAAATCCATCTTTACTGTAAAGTAGGAATTATTATTGGCTATGATAATTCATTTTCAAAGGTTTTTAATATTCTACATTATATTTTAATAATATTCATGCAATAATGATATAAAAATTTTAAAAGTTGCTATTGGCATAGTAATAATGATCTATTAAAATAGCAAATAGCTGAGTAATTTTTTAGATATATTATATTACTAATGAGTGATTTATTTGATTTATTTAAAGCATTTTTAAAAATAATTTATATGCATCTGCCCATTTAACTTTTATAAAACCCATGATGTTGTTAATAGCCTCATCCTTGTACAACAAATAAAGTTAATTAAGAACACAAAATGAGGGGGTGGAGGCAAGATGGCCACCTGGAGCCAGCTTTCCACAGAGGCTCCCATTTAGAAGGAGAGTTAAAGGACAGAAATGTTTCAAGTAAGCTGATGGTTTGGAGTTGAGCAAAGAGAGAAGGTTGAAGAATGCACATCAACCCTGCTGAAGCAATCCCAAGGAAACAAACAATAGGTACAAAATCCATTGCCAAGCAGATGACAGTCCCCTCCCCCATAAGAATAGCTCTCAGTATACTCTATATAAACAAGTGAGCAGAGTTCAGATCTCCTATTTTATACCATGGGAGAGACCCTCTAAAAACCGAACTCCTTTCCCAGAGAGGACCTACTAGTGTGCTATGGCACTCTCCCAACAGGCATAAAACTGTATATATTCTCTACCTGAAATCCTGAACTCCCACCACTCCCCTCCACTGTCACCCTATGGTCTGGAAGCCTGTTTCCCATGGAGTCTAGATTCTTGGGCATTTTCTTGAGAGCTGTGGACAAGGCATGGGCTATTGCAGGTCTGTGCTGATTCTGTGGCATGGGTGTAAAGAAGACAGTGGACAAAGACAGAGAGAGAGAAGCGGTACCGTGTGGCATAGAGTGGCAGCAGCAGCAGCAGCACCGGAAACAATAGGGCTCACACCCCTGGGGATATTTTGGAAAGACACTCCCCACCTCTCTTTGCAACCAAAGAAAGACAGACATCTACTCTGGTGGCAGTCACTGGAGGAACAGATCTGGGACATAAACCCATGAGTAAAGGGTATGCCTGAGGCAGTACCTGTCTGGAAAGAGTGCAGTGGGGATGGAGACTAAAATACATGTGCACAGAGATGGCATACACCCAGAGTGGGGCTGAGTCAGAAGTGCTGCTTTAGTGAGCCTAAGAAGCACCCAGCCCCCAGAGGATCATAGCTGAGACAAAAGAAGGTGGGACAACAGCACCAACCCATGGAAAAACAGACACTGAGAGCTGTGTGCAAGTACCAGCCCATGGAGAGGCAGGAACTGAGAACGGAATGTGAGCTTTAACCATGCCTGCTCCAACAAAGAGTGCAGCCAAGACAGAGATGCCAGCTGTGTGAGAATTGGGGTAAGGGCAGTAGCACAGGGCAGGACTGAGCCACAGATTCTATGAACTCAAACAGAGCCTGACCTACAGAGGGAATATAGCCAGGACAGAAATGCTAATTCTGCCGGAATATAAGTGGCAGCAACATCAATCTGGAATTGGGTTGGAACTGAGTGAACCACCCCAGCTTCCATTAAGCACCCAAGCCTGTCAGGCTTCAGCTCCCCCTGCCAGCCAATAGCAGAGTGTGGAGGTCTGGCCAAGGAGACATAGATTTCTCTGTGACTCAGACAGGTGCAAACCCCTGGGACATCTGCTTATTGCAGGGAACTGGGTCACAGCCCTGTGGGGTTAGCACTGACTGGGTGTGACACAGGTGTAAGGTGGGGAAGGAGGCATCAACCTTCCCAGACTAATTCATTTTCTGGGTGGGATCTTCGGACTCCACAGAGCACTGGAGCGAGTCATAGTTGAGCTGCCAGAAGACTCCCGCTATCTAGTTGCTTGAGAACTTTGGCACTCTCCCACTTGAGACTGAGTACTGACTGGGACATTTGATTTGGAACTCTTAACCTGGGCCAATCACCTAAGGACAATCCAAAGTGGTACTCTGGGTGTGTGGTTGTGGGAAGGTTTGATTTTTCCTTTTCCAGTTGTTGCCCATGGGGGGTGGCTTAGTTTCTTCACAGCTGAGACTTCAACCCAGAGTTACTGATTCACTTGGATTGGACAGAGCCACGTAGCCTGACCACACCAACAAGTTCCCAGTAAGTCAGACTGTGGCACTGTACGGATCTTTTTCAAAGCTCTAAGGGAAAAGGTACAGGCACCAGAGCCAGCTCTTGGGCATAAGCCTGGTTAATCTCTACTTCACAAGTCTCCAACCAAACTTCACCTTATCAGCTCATCTAGCCAAATAGTGTAAAATAATCATGGGGCAAAATCAGCAGAAAAACTCTGGCAACTGAATAATCAGAGTAGATCAACTCCCCCAAGGAATGATATGGCGGATACAAGTGAAGATCCCATTCATAAACAAATGGCTGAAAAGTCAGAAATCAAATTCAGAATTTGGATTGCAAATAAGATTAATAGAATGGAGGTAAAGCTGCAATTAGAAATTCAAGGAGCAATTCAAAAGTTGTCTCAAGAATTCAATAAATTCAAAGACAAAATCACCAAAGATTTTGACACAGTGAGACAAGAATTTGCAATCCTCAAAAATCTGAGAAATACAGTAGAATCCCTCAGTAAGAGAATGGAGCAGATAGAAGAAGGGATTAGCTACTTGAAGACAAAGCTTCTGAACACTCCTAAACGCTCAAAGAGGAAGAGGAGTGGAGAGCAAAAACAGATCATATTCTCAGAGAGCTCTGGAACTCAGAGAAATAATTAATTCAAAGAAAACTCATATTTGCTTTATTAGGAATTCCTAAAGGTAACAAGGTGGCTTTGAAAGGCCCTGATGCTCTCTACTCCATGAGATAATCAAAGAGAACTTCCCAGATACACCAAGAAATTCTGAAATTCCGATATTAGACAGTTTCAGAACCCTAGCACAACTCAACTCAAATAAGGCATCTCCCAGACACATTATAATTAACTTCACCAAAGTTAATATGAAGGAGAAAATTCTGCAAGCAGCCAAATGTAAGAAAACCATAACCTACAAGGGGAAAGAATATTATAATGACTGCAGATCTCTCTGATGAAACATTTCAAGCTAGAAGAGGGTGGTCATCAACATTATTCTCCTAAAACAAAATAATTTTGAACCCAGGATCCTTTGTACTGAATTTCATTTATGATGGACAAATTAAATACTTTAATGACATTCACATGTTGAAGAAATTTACCATAACCAAATCAACTCTCCAGGATATTCTTAGACCTATCCTCCATGATGACCAGCTCAATCCCCTACCACCAAAGTAAACTCACTCAGAAATTTTTGATCAAATTCCAACTTCCACAGTGGTGAAAAAATTAAAAATGTCCATTGTATTTCCAAAAAACTCAATACCCAAAGAAAGTACAAGGAAAACAGCTGAAGAAATTAGCCTGGGTGAATATTTTATAAGGAAGAACCCCCACACACACACACACACACACAAACAGGTAATTGAAGCACCACCAAAAATATGTTACTGGGATCTGCACACACTAAAAAGCTTCTGCACAGCCAAAAATACAGGAAGTAAATCAAGCAGACAGCCCTCAGAATGGGAGAAGATATTTGCAGGTTATGTCTCAGATAAAAGTTTAAGAAACAGAATTCGGAGTACTCAAATGTATTAGCAAGAAAAGAACAAGTGATCCCATCTCAGGGTGGGCAATTGACTTGAAGAGAAATTTCTCTGAAGAAGACAGGTGCATGGCCGACAGACACAAGAAAAAATATTCATCATCCTTACTCATCAGAGAAATGCAAATCAAAACTACTTTGAGATATCCAGTAAGATTAGCCCACCTCACAAAATCCCAAAACCAGAGATGTTGGCATGAATGTGGAGAAAAGGGAACACTTCTACACTGCTGGTGGGAATGCACACTAATACGTTCCTTTTGGAAAGATGTTTGGAGAGCACTTAGAGATCAAAAAATAGTCTTGCTATTTGATCCTTCAATTCCTTTACTAGGTATATATCCAGAAGACCAAAAATCACTTTATAACAAAGATATTTGTACCACAATGTTTACTGCAGGGCAATTCATAGTTGCTAAGTCATGGAAAAACCCAAAGTGCCCATTGACACACAAATGGATTAATAAATCATGGTATATGTACACCGTGGAATATTATGCAGCCTTAAAAACAGATGAAGATTTTGCCTCTTTCATGTTCACATGGATGGAACTGGAACATATTCTTCTTAGCAAAGTATCTCAAGAATGGAAGAAAGGTATCCAATGTACTCAGCCCTACTATGAAACCAATTTATAACTTTCAATGAAAGCTATAACCAAACTATAGCCCAAGAAGAGGGGGAGGGAGGAAAAGGCGGAAAGGGGAGGGGGAGGATGGGTGGAGGGAAAGTAATTGGTCAAAACACACCTATGGTGCATTTTACAAGGGTACCTGTTAAATTTACCAAGTGTAGAGTATAAATGTCTTAACATAATAATTAAAAGATGCAGTGAAGGCTATGTTAACCTGTTTGATGAAAATATTTCAAATGGTATATAAAGCCAGCACATTGTACCCCATAATTGCATTAATGTACACAGCTATGATTTAATAATAAAAAGAAAAGAATACAAAATGAATATACCATGGAGCCAGGTTCAAATCTTAATCTAGAATAAGAAACAAACATAAAATCATATAAAATATACACATTATAAAGTTGGAAACATTAGCATGATGGTAAAGAATTTAGAATATAGTTTCTCTACTTGTCTGCTATGTGATCACGACCAAGTTAGGCCAATTACCCTCAATTATCTCATCTGTCAAACAAGAAGACTTTCAGTACCTATTTAAGTGTTTATGTAAAAATTAAATAAGAGGTAAGGCTTTTAGAATATTGTCTGTAAAACAACAACAGAAAAAGTCCCAAATAAATGCCAATGGTTACTGTTACATGATGATATTCACAGAATTGATTGGGTGATTCAATGGCCTTTATAGTCAAAGTAGACATATCCATGTGAGAAATTAATCAATCACATAGCAATGCTTGCCAATCTAATGACTGTTCAATCTAACATCTGTTATATGTGGAACTTACTTGTAAAATCGAGATTGTATTGTCTGGCTACAGAATTTCGTATCTATGACATGTTTCCCCCCAATACTCACATCACTCTTTCATTCTACTTCACTTTTATTTGCTTTCAAGAATAGTAATACTGATAATAATGATGAACTTACTGTACATCGGGCACTGTTCTAGCTGTATTCATAAGCAATCTTACAAGATAGTATTATTACCCCATTTTGTAGAAAGAAAACTGAGATAAAAAGACAAAATGAATTACCCATGGGCACTTCAGGTAGCATAAATGAATTTGGATAGAATCCTTTATGCTTATTTTTTAAGCGATCCATCACTAAATAAGTTTCCTTAAAGTAAATCTTTAAGTTAATTAGTTTTCTTTTTCAGAACAGTTTTAGATTTATGGAAAGAATTGAGCAGAAAGGGAGAGTTTGTATATATGCCCCTCTGCCCCTTCACCTGCCTCATTAACAGTCTTCACTATTATTAACGTTTTGTATCAAAGTGATATATTTGCTACAAATGATGAACCTGATTTGATACATTAGTAATAAATGAAGTTTATAATTTTTATGTGATAAATGTATAGTCACATGTATCCACCATTACAATATTAGAAAGAATAGTTTGATTACCAAAAAAAGCTCTTGTACATTACTGCAATTACCCTTCTTCCACTCTTCCCAAACCACTAGCAACCAGTGATATTTTACTGTCTCTGAAGTTTTCCTTTTACAAATGTCAGAAAGTTGGAATTGTGGGCTTTTCAGATTTACTTCTTTCACTTAGCAAAATACATTCAATTTTCCTCCATGTTTTTTGATAATTTGCTATCTTATTTCGTCACTAATATTACATGCTGTGGATATTGACTGTTCATTTGCCTATTGAAAAGCATGTGGGCTGTTTTGAGTTTGGGCCAATTGTAGCAACCTCCGTAACAGAATATGTAGCAACCTATGTAATGAGATGTGTAGCAACCTATGTAGAAAGATATGTAGGAACTGGGATAGCAGGTTTGAAGAGACAAAGTGGAGGTTGACCAGGACAGCAGGCTTGCAGAGACAAAGTGGCGGTTATGGACATTAAGGAACAGACGTTGGCAGTTGGAAATCGATCAGCTGTGGAACTCCAGTGAAGGGGGCGGAGCTCAGGGGAGGGGCGCATGTTCTCAATAACAAGCAGTTGGTAGGTTGTTTGGGGCCTTTTCCCTGACACATAGGGGAAGGCCCACCTCCTGCAACTTCGAGCTTACAATCCATTGTCAGGTCTGCTTCCTTGGCGACCCCACCTACAGCCAATTGTAAATAAAAAGGCTATAAATATTAGTGTGCAGGTTTTTGAGGAGATGTAAATTTCCAACTCATTCAGGTCAATGCTCAGGATCATGATTGCTGGATTACATGGTAAGAGTATGTTTAGCTTTGTAAGAAACTGCCGGACTGTCTTTTAAAGGGTTATACCATTTTCTGTTACCACTTGTTCACCAACATTTGGCATTCATGGTGTTTCAGATTTCAGCCATTCTAATAGATATATCGTGATATATCATTGCTTTAATTTTCAATTCCCTAATAACATGTGATTTTGAGAATATTCTCATAAGCTTGCCTTCTTTAGCAAATTATTTATTCATATCTTTCGTCCATTTTTAAGTATAGTTTTTAAAATGTTCTTGTTTACTTTTAAAAGTTCTCTATATTCTCAGTTAACAGGATTTTTTTTGTTTTTTTGTTTTAAGAGGGGACAGAGTCTCACTCAATTGCCCTGGGGTTGAGTGCTATGGTGTCTTAGCTGACAGCAACCTCAAACTCTTGGGCTCAAGCAATTCTTTTGCCTCAGCCTCCCTAGCCGACACAATACCCAGTTTCTTTTTTTTTGTTTTTAGAGACGGGATCTCGCTCTTGCTTAGGCTGGTTTCAAACTTCTGAGCTCGGGCAATCTACTCCCCTGGGCCTCCTGGAGTTCTAGGGATTAGTCACAGTCATGAGCCACAGCAGTCAGCTTCAAATGTAGTATTTATGTAGTATTTTAGTAGATTTGCATTTTGCAAATTTTTCTCTCATCTATGGTTTATTTTTTTATTGTCTTAAAATGGACCACATACAGGATGATCATCTCATAAAACTATAATGTTGTATTCATAAGAGAATACTATCAATGCTAAACACTAAACAATAAGAAAATTTTAAAAACTACATTTAAAAATGTACAAAAGATATGAATAAACAATTTTTTAATAAAGGCTTTTGGCAGCAAAAAACTTGTTGATTTTGTTGAAAGCCAACTTACCTTTTTTTTTTTTTCTTCCATGGATGGTCCTTCTGAGAGTATTAAAGAGACATCATCAAACCCAAGGTTGCCTAGACTTTCTTCTGTCTTCTGGAAGTTTTATAGTTTTACATTTTAAATTCAGGTATACGATACTTTGGGAAGTAATTTTCCTGAAAAATGTAAAGTTCCTGATCAGATTCTTTGGGTTATAACCTTCATATGAAACCTATAAATTGGTTTCATAGTAGGGCTGAGTAAATTGGGTACTTTTTCTTCCATTCTTGAGATACTTTGCTAAGAAGAATATGTTCCCGCTCCATCCATGTGAACATGAAAGAGATAAACGCTCCATCTTTTTTAAGGCTGCATAATATTCCATGGTGTACATGTACCACAATTTATTAATCCATTTGTGAGTTGATAGGCCACTTGGGGTTCTTCCATGACTTAGCAATTATGAATTGGGCTTCAGTAAACATTCTGGTACAAACATCTTTGTTATAATGTGATTTTTGGTCTTCTGGATATATACCTAGTAAAGGAATTGAAGGATCAAATGGCAAGACTATTTTTTGATCCCTAAGTGCTCTCCAAACATCTTTCCAAAAGGAACATATTAGTGTGCATTCCCACCAGCAGTGTAGAAGTGTTCCCTTTTCTCCACATCCATGCCAACATCTCTGGTTTGGGGATTTTGTGATGTGGGCTAATCTTACTGGAGTTAAATGATATCTCAAAGTAGTTCTGATTTGCATTTCTCTGATGATTAAGGATGATCAGCATTTTTTCATATGTCTGTAAGTCATGCACCTATGTTCTTCAGAGAAGTTTCTCTTTAAGTCCCTTGACCACCCTTAGATGGGATCACTTGTTCTTTTCTTGCCAATACTTTTAATCCTCAATACTGAGGATTCTGGTTATTAAACCTTTGTCAGAAACATAACCTGCAGATACCTTCTCCCATTCTGAGTGTCCTCTTCTTGCTTTACTTTCTGTGTTCTTGGCTGTGCAGAAGCCTTTTAGTTTGATCAGGTGCCAGTAATGTATTTTTGGTGTTGCTTCAATTGCCCAGTGGTTCTTCTTCGTAAAATATTCTCCCAGGCTGATTTTTTCAAGTGTTTTCCCTATACTTTCTTCTAGTATTTTTATAGTTTTATGTCTTAAGTTTCAATCTTTAATCCAGTGAGAGTCTATCTTAGTTAATGGTGTGGTGTTGTTCTTTTAAAGTAACATTGCTGATTATAACTACCTTCTTTTGTTACCAAATATTCTTCATTCTAAGTATATAAGCGTATTTCTGTATCTGTGAACCTTCCCTGGCTTTATTCTTTCTTTAAAACTACTTTTCCCAGCATCTGTTAACCACCATTCTACTCTGTTTCCATTATATTAACTGTTTTCATTATTTATTTCTTATGAGTGAGAACATGAAAGATTTGTCTTATTGTGCTTGCTTTGTTTCAATTATTGTTCTCCAGTTCTACCCATGTTGTTGTACATAGTAAATATTCATTCTTTTTGTGGCTATGTAATATTGTGTTGTGTATATCTGCCGCAATTTCTTCATTCATTCACCTATTAGTAATCATTTAGGTTGACCGTACCGTCTTTGTTATTGTGAATAGTACTGCAGTAAACATGAGGTGCTGATATCTTTTTTATCTACTTTGGATTAATAATCAGAAATAGGGTTGCTGAGTCATTTTGAGGACAGAGTTTTCCTTTCCTGGTGGGTAATGGAAGAAAGAATTCAGGGAGGACAGGCAAGCAGAAGCGACAGAGCAATAGTTTATTAGAAGACAAGAAAGCTTCCAACACAATGGAAGGGATCTCCAGTGGGTTGCATTCTACCTTAGCTGGATTTGGGCTTTTATGCCTGGTTTGCCCACCCAAACCTGCTGGCAAGCACTGGTAAGGTCCTTCAAACCTCGCTAGTTTACTTGGACTGGTTTGTTTAAACCTTAACTGACTGGCGTCTGTTGATTGACCCTTTGTTTGTGTTGGTGTGCTGTCCCCCCCCCCACCTCACACTCAGGCCCATGGGAATTCCTTCCTCAGCATCGCTCTTCCTAGCAAGAGCCAGTGACCAGGGGCTGCACACATTGCTCTGAAGGACTCCCTCCCCTGCTACATTCCTGGTTCCCAGTCCCTGCTTAAAACGTTCTAAGTTTTATCAATATGGTATTTCTATTTTCAATTTTCTGAGGAACTTGCATACTGTTGCACCAATTTACATTTTCACCAATAGTATATGAGTGTTCCCCTTTATCCACATTCTCAACAGCATTCTTTATTAACTGCCTTTGCATAACAAGTCATTTTAACGGGGGTAAGATGATAGCTCATAGCCAATTGCATTTTTGATTTGCATTTCTCTGACGATGCTTTTGAGTATTTTTTCATACACCTATTGGACATTTTTTATGTTTTCTTTTAAGAAATGTCTGTTCAGATCCTTTGCCCATTTTTTAATCTTTTTAATCAAACTATTTGACTTTTTTCCTATTGAGTACTTACATCCCCGTATATATTCCTGTTATTAATCCTTTGTCATATGAGCAGTTTGAAAATGTTTTTCCCAGTCTGTGAGTTGTTTTTTTCCCTTTGTTAATGGTTTCCTTTATTGTGTGGAAGTGTTTTTACTTGATGTTGTAAATGTGTCCAATTTTGCTTTGGATGCTTGTGCTTTGGAGGTATCACTCAAGAATTCCTTTCCAGGCTTGGTGTCTATAGCGCAACAGCTAGGGAACCAGCCACATACACCCAGGCTAGTGAGGGTTGAACCTAGCCTGGGCCTGCCAAACAATAATGACAACTACAAAAAAAAAAAAAAAGAAAAGAAAAAAATACGTAGTCGTTGTGGCAGGCACCTGTAGTCCCAGCTACTTGGGAGGCTGAGGCAAGAAAATCACTTAAGCCCAAGTGTTTGAGGTTGCTGTGAGAGGTGATACCATAGCACTCTTCCCCAGGTGACATAGTGACATAGCCTCGGTCTCAAAAAAAAAAAAAGAAAAGAAAAGAATTCCTTTCCAAGACAAATCGTCTGAAACATTTCCTCAATGCTTTCTTTTAATAGTTCCACTATTTTGGAATTTTAAGTACTTAATCCATTTTATTTGATTTTTGTATATAGTGAAAGACAAGTATTCAGTTTCATTTTTCTGCATATGGATATCCAGTTTTTCCAGTACCACAGACCATCTTTTCCATACTATATAATCTTAACAACTTTGTCAAAGATAAGTTTACTATAGATTTGTAGTTTTATTTCTGGGTTCTGTATTCTGTTCAACTGGTTTATGTGTCTGTTTTTATGCCAGTACTATTTTTTTTGTTACTATACCTCTATAGTACAATTTGAAATAAAATAAGTGATTTTTCAAATTTATTCTTTTTACTTTTGTTATCTACCAGCAGTATACCTGAGTATGGTTGGCTCTGACTATTCTGGGTGGGTTTTTTTTGTTTGTTTGTTTTGTTTTTTGTTTGGGGGGGTTGGGGGCTTTTATATACATTCTAGGATTATTTTGTCTATTTCTGTGAAGAATGTCGTGGATATGTTGATGGATATTGCATTGAATCTGTAGCTTTCTTTGGGTGGTATGGGCATTTTAAAAATATTGATTCTTTCAATCTAAGAGCATGGAATAGCTTTCCATTTATTTAGTGTCTTCAATTTCTTTCAATGATGTTTTTTTTTTGTTCACTAGAGAGATTTTTTAGTTCTTTGGTTAAGCTTTTTCCTAGGTACTTTATTTGTAACTATTGTAAATAGGGTTACTATCTATCTATCTTTCAAAAAGTTGTGGTTAATTTAGTAGGTTTATCTTTTAAGCTTCCTACTCAAAATATACATGGTTTACCCACCTCCATAACAGCAATAGAATATTCTGTATTTGAATACTTACTGTTATCTACCAGCTGTATACCATTAGATGATTTCTTACTGTTCATTAATGTTCTTTTCTTTCAGAACAAAAAACGCTTTTTAGCATTTCTTGGGGTACAGGTCTGGTGTTGATGAAATCCCTCACCTTTTGTTTGCCTGAGAAAGTATTTATTTCTCCCTCATGTTTGAAGGATACTCTTGCTGGATATAATACTTCAGTGTTAAGGAATTTTTCCTTCAGTGCTATGAATATGCCGTGCCTTTCTTCCTTGCCTGTAAGGTTTCCACTATGAGAATGCTACCAGATGTATTTGAGCTCCTTCATTTTCTTTGTCTCTCTTTTCTGGCTTCTCTTAATTCCTGTCCTTTGAGAATTTAATTATTAAATGTCTTGGAGTAGCCTTGTTTAAGTTAAATTTGCATGGTGTTCTAAGACTTTCTTAAACCAGAATACTGACAGTGGGTTTGGAAAATTCTGTGTTATTATTTCTTTGAACTTTCTTCCTATCTCTTTCCTCTGCCTCCTCTTTAAGGATCAGAACTCTTGGATTTGCCCGTTTGAGGCTATTTTTAAGATTGTGTAAAAATGCTTCATTCTTTTATTTATATTTGTTCTTCTCACTATATTCTTAAATAACCTAGACTGTTTTTGTAAACCTTGATATTTCATCTCTAAGGTATCTATGATCTTTTTAAAAGTGTTATTAAAGGCATCAGTTTATGTAATTTTTGATTGTGTACCCTGTAAACCAGAAAAACAACACTGTGAGTCATTCAATGCTTTTCTATATTAGTAATGTTAAGTTGTCCCCAAAAGACCAAAAATCATAGCACAAGAAATTTAGCAACATCAGAGTTCTTTAGGTGTCTGGTAAAAACAAACAAAAGAATCATCCCTTACTTAACTCCTAACAGTTTAGATTAATGAATGATAATTTTTGCATTTCCTAAGACTAGTGAAATATGTTGACATTAAGGACTACATACTTAGGTGGGGTATGGAGGCTCACTCTTGTAATCTTAGCCCTCTGGGAAACCAAAAGGCGAAGATTGCCTGAGCTCAGGAGTTCAAGACCAGGCTGAGCAAGAGCGAAACCCCATGACTAAAAAATAGCCAGGGTGCTCTGGTGGGCACCTGTATTGGCAGCTACTTTGGAGTTGGAGGCAAGAAGATCATTTGTGCCTGAGAAATTCAGGTTTCTGTGAGCTATAACACCATAGCACTCTACTGAGGGCAACAAAGTGAGACTCTGTCTCAGAAAAAAAAAAAAAAAAAAACTACATTCTTTCCCTTCCAAATGTTAACTATAGTGTCTGTGGTCAAAAGTTATCTATTAAAAAATACCTTTCTGTTGCTTCGACATTTTACTAGATAGGTTTTAGAAAATTGATGCTTTGGTATGCTGTATTGGTAATCATGACTGAAAGAGTTAAGAAAACTTTCAGAAAATAAAAATCTCATTTTAAGGTTGGCGCCTGTGACTCAGTGAGTAGGGTGTCAGCAACAAAGTGAGACTTTGTCTAAAAAAAAAAAAAAAACAACCCAGCATATTTCAAGATCGAATCTGTGTACTAGAACACTATAACTTTTTTAAAGTGTACTTATACATAATCTTTTCTAATTCTTCATAATTGCATTAATTTGAATTTAACATTTTCCTCAGTGCCCCCATTTTCCTCACTGCCCTGTTCCTGCTAAACTTTTTTAGAAGCCAAAATGTATCATAATTAACAGTCTTATTCATGCATTTCCTGTGTTTTCATTGTGGAAATAAAAAGTTCCTAATTAGATGAACACAGTCTTTGAAAGTGGTGAATTAGGAATGGCTATCCTATTTGAGATAGCATTATTATTCCTAATAATAATATTTGCTATAATCACCATATTATTCAATACCAGCATAATAGCCTAACTCTTCCAATTTTGTTTCTATATGAAAACGTTTATGTTTTACTGCCAACCATATTAGACCATGCATTTGTACCAGTGCTCTGCTAGGACTGATGCCTGCATGTCATTATCATCTTATGTCCTTGTCCCTAATAAATAGTTTCCTATGGGAACCACATGGCGCTCAAAGCTGCCTGCAGTCTTTCCAGGAGGCAAATAATTAGCCACAGAAATAATTCAGTTCCAGGGGGAATTCAAATGAGTTACATTTCTCACGAATCTCTCCTTTATGGGAATGAATTTTATGTAAGTTAAGTCAAACTGCTTCCATTTGTAGTTGGTCCTGACATTTCTTTTACTGTCATTAGAAAAGCTCTAGGCACAGAGGATGGTCTTACCCTGGGATTAGATGGTTCTTTGCAGTTAGTGATTTTTTTGTCTTAAAAACTACATTAAATTAAAGGGCTTACATTGGACTTTTAAGTTAGAGAGTTTATCAGACTAACTCATGGATGTATTGTGTATATAATTATTCTCACAAAGTGGTCTAATTAAATAAGTAAATATGAATTATAGATGTAAGTAAATTCTCAAATATAAGTTTATATTTTCTCATCTTACCTGTCACTTCATAAGCTGAAATACCTATAAATATATTTATGAATACACACATATAAATACATATGTACACACACATATATATATATTACCAATTTTACTAGACAAGTTCAGCTTATCTCTTGCAGAACCTCTGTCTATGGTAGCATAAATTGTAGACATTTTATACCTTCTCTTTGAAGATGAATGATTAGGTATTCATTATTATTATAAGACTTTCAGTGCTTGGTTAAAATTTCAACAATCCATTATTCTCATTTTTTTTTCTTGGTTCCCTTTAAATGTTTCTTCTTTTTTCTGAATCTCAAATTTTTCAAAACTTCAACAACCCATTCTCCTCATATATTTTTTCTTCCTTTTAAATGTTTTTTCTTTTTTCTGAATCTCAAATTAATTTTTCCTGTCCTCTGCTATCTGTCCACCAAACATTGTCTACCACCTTCACCCTTCCTGTTCTTATCAAGCACTTGCATTCCCTTTTGCTGTTTAGAGTCCTATATCATGTACATGACTTGTTTTCTTATATTGCTAGCTTTATTGGTCAGGATAAACTTCATTTAGGATGCATTTTGATGCCCTGTGTCTTTCTGAAGCACGTGCTTTCTCTCTCTCCCTTCATATTATAGAAAAAATTACTTATCTATCCTGCATAAAAATCTATTTCAGGGATAGGAAACAGCTAACTTGTCTGTACTTCCATACAGAAGACAGTTTTCATCAAGAAACTAAGAAAAACCTTTATTTACATGCTCTCTGTTTCTTTAAATCAAAGTATCCATATATCAAAGGCTGTTGGCAAACTGAGAACAGAAGAAACACTCTGTCAGCATTTTTATCATTAACTCATTGTTGCCCACTAAATGAGTTATGCAATTGTAATGTAAGCCATAACAATACAAATCATCAGAAGTGGACAGGAATAAAATAGATCAAACTTTATAAAAATGAAGCAGTGGGCCTAAAAATTCAGCATTTGCCAGCACACTTTCAGTAGATTTCTTTTGCTTTAATTTTGATGACTTTTGATTTCTTAGGTGAACCTGCAAAGAAGATAGTAGTGGTGTCTCAATAACAAGTTTAACTAATTTTAAAAAATCAGTGAATGAGTTACAATTACCACAGAAAGAACGAACTATCAGTAAAGAATATTCTTTAATGGAAATGTGTTATTTTCTCTCTGTCTGTCTCTCTCTCCCCTCATAAGTATAACAGTACTTATTGCTTTTTATAATACTTCCAGAACACTTTCTTCCAGACATAGCCATAGGCAGGGTGGCTTGTCTTCTTGTCCTTTGAAGTTAACCATGTCTAACCTTTGGATATAAACATAAAGAGCCAATGGTTTACCATGTAGTATTTATCTCTGTTAGTGAAATTGGGAACAGAAACACTCAAAATGGTAGATTATCCATAAGCCTCGGCCATGGAGTGATGACAGACACTTGATGCAGATATCCCAATCCACGTTCAATGGTTGAACATCAAGACAATAAAATAATTAATAATGTAAACACCAGAGATAGCTATTCTTAATAATAGAGTATAGAACCCTTATACATGTACTTTATTAATCTTCCTCCATAAAAACATACATATATTTCCATCACATCGATATCATATATTTGACCCAAAGTAAGATAATAATATGGGCTGCTTTTATTTCATAAGAACATTTACAAAAAGAAAAGTAAATATTCTTTTGTCATATAATGCTAATAAATTAAAATTCAGTGGGAATCAAATAAATGGGATGGGGGAAGAGAGGGTTGTGTTAATCCCCCCCCAACATAAAATGTACATATCCTGGATGAGGGCACGCTTATAACTTTGATTCATGATGTACAAAACATATTATGTAACCAAAACTTGTGTACTCTTATAATATTCTGAAATTTAAAAATCTAAGGTCTCGTATCATATGAGTATATCCGTTTATATTTTAGTAATTACTTGCTCTTGGTTTATGGTTCTAACTTAATTATTGTTTCCAAATATTTGTTATGATAAACAATGTCTAATAAGCATTCTGGATTCATAACATTTGCACAAAACACCAATTTTTTTCAATTAAGAATAAGTTTCTAAATGTAGAATTTCTGAGACATTCGTTGCAAAATTGTACATTCTTATGATAAAATAAGTAAGCATAAACGTATTTTTTTAAATGTGATAATGTATCTTTGTATTAATTGCATGGCATTCTAAGCTTCCTACATTCTTATTAAACAAAAATTATTTTTTCTTAACTATTTGCCAACTTTTCTAATGAAATAATGTTAGATAATTAAATTTCTAGATTTACTTAATAACTGGTTTATTTTCACATAATTAATTCTTATTTGTTTATGTACTTTTTCTACTAAGTGTGATGCAAATATATACGTATTTTCTGTTTTGATAAGTATAATAAGGTATATCACAATTTTTCTGCAGTAAGCCAGAAAGAGAAAAATTTTCACACTTTGAGAAAGAAAATATTGAACTTCCCTGGATATAAACATACTGAGTCATATAAAACTGTATGCTGATATAACAGTCAACTGTTTCTCTTAGGCTATAAAATTAGAACACAGTGTAAATTGTGTTATCACTACGATTTCTTTTAACTGTCTCTAACTGATTTTCTGAAGACAAAAGTAGTTTACATTTTTATGATACTTCCTAAGATATGCCATATTTTATTTGGTCAAAATTAGTATTAAATTTATCTAAGAAAACTGAATTTATTTGAACTCTTCATGATAAATGTGATTTGTTTAATTTTTTGTAATTCAGTTTAAGTAATGCTAACTTTTTTCTCTAGAGAAGATAACAGCGACTATAAATCTCCAACTGTGTCATTTAATAAACTGCAATGGAGTTCATTTTCACTATACCAGTAGGCATAAGATCAAATAAGTCATCAGAATAACCAATTTATGACAATGATTTTTAGAACTTTAAGCGGTAATTATCTGATTCCTTTTTATTTTTAGATGTAATTTAGAAAAGGAGGTGTAAATGTGAAACAAATAATGAGGTAAATTTGGGTAACTGCAAATGTGTGGAAAACTATTTTGAAAATATAGATGAAATAAAACATAAGTAGTTAAAAACTTGGTTTGAACTGTGGATAGAAGAAAGTGGAGAAAAGAGACACAGACCTCAGATATGTATCTTGATCAAGTGATCACAATTCCAAAAAAAAAATTAAGGTTAAAACAACTATTTATCTACTTGATTTAAAAGAGTTCATGAGTGAGAGAGGAAGACACAAATACATATGTATGCGTGCGTGTGTGTGTGTGTGTGTGTGTTATACATACATAACAGTTTGTTAATCCTTTCCTGAGTTAATGGGCATTTAGGTTCTTCCTATATCTTCACAGTTGTAAATTGAGCTGCAATAAACAATCTAATGTAAATATATTTATGATAAAATATTTTGCTTTTCTTCTTCTGAGTAGCAGTGGGATTGCAGGGTCAAATGGAGGTTTCATTTGAGTTCTTTGAGGATTCTCCATACTACTTTGTAAAGAGGCTGGATTAGTTTGCAGTCCCGTCATTCGTGTAAAAGTGTCCTCTCTTCAAATTCGTGCCAGCATCTGCAACTCCGGGACTTTGTGATGTGGGATATTCTCACTGGGTTAAAGTGGTATCTCAGAATGAATTTGCTTTGCATTTAACTGATGATTAGTGCTAATGACCATTTTTTTTCATATGTTTGTTAGCTATTCATCTGTCTTCCTCAAAGAAGGTTCTTTTCATGTCTCTTGCCCAATGATAGATGGGATTGTTTGCTCTTTTTGTTGATCAATTTGAGTTCTCTGTAGATCTTAGTTATCAAGCCTTTGTCAGTCTTGTGGCATGACCCCATTCTGAAGGTTGTTGATTTATTTTAGCTGTTGTGTCCTTAGTTGTAAGAATCTTTTCAGTTTAATTAAGTCCCATTTGCTTATTTTTAATTTTATTTATTTAATTATTTTGAGACAGAGTCTCACTTTGTAGCCCTCAGCAAAGTGTTGTGGCATCACAGCTCACAGGAACCTCAAACTGTTAGGCTTAAGCAATTGTCTTGCCTCAGCCTCCCGAGTAGCTAGGACTACAGACGCCCATCACAATGCCTGGCTATTTTTTGGTTGTAGTTGTTGTTGTTCTTTGGCAGGCCTGGGCTAGATTCAAACTCCAACTCCAGTGTATGTATCTGGTGCCCTAGCGTGTGAGCTACAGGCACTGAACCTCATTTGTTTATTTTTGTTGTTGTTCCCATTGCCACTGAAGCTTCATGAAATCTTTCCCCAGGACAACATCCTCAAGTGTCTTTCCCAAATTATCTTTTAGGATTTCTATTGTTTCATGTCTCAGATTTAAATCTTTTATCCATCTTAGTCAACTTTACAAGTAATGAAATGTGTGGGTGTAATTTCAGTCTTTAACATGTGGTTATTCAGTTCTCCTAGCATCATTTATTAAATAAGGGTTCTTTTCCCCAGTATAAGTTTTTGTTTGGTTTATCAAAAATCAAATGGCTTAAGAGACTGATTTCATCTCCTACTTTTTTATTCAGTTCCATATGTGTATATCTCCATTTTGTGCCAGTACCATGGGGTTTTGATCACTATAGACTTGTAATAAAATGTTAGGTCTTGCAGAGTGATGCTTCCAGCTTTGTTTTTATTACTAAGAATTACCTTGACTGTATAAGTTTTTTTTTGGCTCTATACAAAATGAAGAACTATTTTTTCCAGTTCTTCAAAGTATGATTTTGGCATTTTAATGAAGAATACATTGAATCTGTAGATGATTTTGTGTAGAGTAGACATTTTAACAATGTTGATTCTTCTCAGCCAAGAGCATGGTATGTTCTTTTGTTTGTTTATGTCTTTTGCTATTTCTTTTTTTAGGGTTTCATAATCCTCTTTGTTAATGTCATTTGCCTCCTTTTTATGTATATTCCTAGACATTTCATTTTCTTTGAAATACTGTGAATGGAATTGTATCTTGGATTAGCTTCTCAAGTTGGCTGTTAATGACATATACAAAGACTACTGATTAGTGGAGATTGATTTATATTACTCTATTTCTTGATCACTTCCAGGAGTCATGGGAGTGAGGCTCTCAAACTTTTCTAAGAATCATATTGTCAGCAAAGAGTGAGAGTTTGACCTCCTCTGCCCCCATTTGGATGCTCCTTATGTCATTCTTTTGCATGATTACCATAGTAATCATGTAAGATTAGTAGTGGCGATAGAGGATATCTTTGTCTGGTAACTGTTCTAAGTGGAAAAGCTTCTGGTTTTACTTTATCTAGTATTATATTTAACTGAAGGTTTGTTGTAAATGGCATCAATCAGTTTAAGAAATGTTCCATCTATACCTATTATCTTCAGTTTTCTCTTTAGAAAAGGATGCTGAATTTTATCAAATGCTTTTTTTGTATCTATTCAGAGGATCATATGGTATTTGTTTCTCATTCTGTTTTATGTGGTGAATTGCATTCATAAATTTTCATGCATTAAAACAGACTTGCATTCCTTGGATGAAGGCTACCTTATCATAATGTATAATTTTTTTTAATGTGTAGCTGTAATCTATTGGCTAAGCTTTTATTGAGTATCTTTGCATCGATATTCATTAGTGAAATTGGTCTATAGTTCTCCTTTTCAGTTGGGTCCTTTTCTTCTATTGGTATTGGGATGATTTTGCTTCATAGAACATGTTAGAGAAGGTGCCTTCCTTCTCAGTATTTTGGAGGAGGATTTTATGGTATAGGTAAAAGCTCATCTTTGAAGATTTGATAAAATTCTGATGTTAAGCAATCTAGTACAGGGTATTTTTTTCGTTGGAAACATTTTTATTATTTCTTCAATCTCAGTGCTTGATGTTGGTCTGTTCAAGAGATCTATTTCATTCTCTATAAGTCTAGAGAGATAGTGTGATTCTAGGTATTGGTCCATTTCCTCCACATTGTTGAATTTCTGGGCTTAGAGTTTCTTATTATAGTCAGAGATAATTTCTGTCTCAATGATTTATGTTGTTATTTCCCCTTTTTTATTTCTGGTTGAGATTTGTAGAGATTTTACTTTTTTGTATCTAGTCAATCTGAGTAAAGGTTTATGGACTTGACCTATTTTTTCAAAGAACCTCTTTTTTGTTTCATTCATTTTCTACAATTGTTTTGTTTTCAATGTCATGAATTTCTGATTTAATTTTACTGTTTTCTTCTGCTAGGTTTTCAATTGGATTGCTCTTCCTTTTCCATTTCCTTAAGATGATTCATTAGGTTGTTGATGTGGTCTCTCTGTATTTCAAATGTAGGCAGCTAATGTAATAAATTTCCCTCTTGGGACTGTTTTTGTGGTATCTTACATGTTTTGGTACTTGTAGCTCCACTGTTGTTATGTTCGAGGAACTTAATAATTTCCTCCTTTAACGTTTCCTTAACCCAGCCCTCATTCAGCTTAAGGTTGTTTAATTTTCTTGCCCTTGTGTGGAGATAATAATTTATGTTGGAATTGAGTTCCACTTTTATTGACTTGTGGTCTAAGAAGATCCAAGTTATAATTTTTTCATTTTTTAAATTTTTCTGAGGTTTGATTTGTGACTTCAGATATGGTCTATTTTGGAGTATGTTCCAAGGGTTGACAAGAAGATTAAATATTCCTTAGCTTTGTAATGGTATGTTCCATACATATCCATTAAGCCCATCTGTTCTAGGCTTTTACATCCCTTGGATCTTTGTTTAGTTTCTGGTTCAGTTCTGCCATAGGCATATTAAAATCCCTAGATATTATAGTGTTTTAGACTATCACATTGCTCAGACTAATCAGGTCTATTTTATAAATCTGGTCTATTTTATAAATCATTTAAATTGAATGCATAAATGTTTAGAATTGAAATGTCCTTTTGCTATATTTTTACCTTGATATGAAGTGACCATATTTGTCTTTCCTAACTTTAGCCGCTTTAAATCCATTTGTATCTAAAAATAAAATTGTGATCCTTCTTTTCTTCTGGATCTATTTGCCTGAAATATTGTTTTCCAGCACTTTACTCTGAGTCTTGTTTTGTCTTTCAATGTTAGGTGTGGTTCTTGGAGATTGCATATGGATGGCTTGTGGCTTTTTTATACAATCAGCCAGTCTGTGCCTCCTCAGTGGGGAATTCAAGGCATTAACATTTATTGAGAGAATTGACAAATGTGGTGAAATTCTATTGATGTTATTTTGTAAAGTCTGTTGCTGAGTTTTATCCTTTGTGTCATTGTAGAAGGTAGGTTTTGTTCCTTGGTTTGTGGGTTTTTACTTTGCTGGTGGTCCCTTTTGATGTTCAGCGTGGAGAATAGGTCTAAGCATTTACTGTAGAGCTGGTCTTGTTGTAGGGAATTTCCTCAATTTTGCATATTACTGAAAGATTTGATCTCTCCATTTATTTTGAAGCTTAATCTAGCAGGATACAGAATTCTGGGCTGAAACTTGTTTTCTTTAAGAACGTTAAAAGTAGGTGACTATTCTCTTTCAGCTTGGGATGTTTCAGCAGAGATGTCTACTATAACTCTCATGGATCTGTCCCTATAGGTCAATTGACGTTTATTCCTGCATGCTTGCAGAATTTTCTCTTTTGTCTTGACTTTGAATAGGTCTTTACAATGTATCATGGAGATGCTCTATTTGTGTTGAGATGGCGCAGAGTTCATTAGCCCTCTAAAATGGGTGTCTCAGAATTTTAAATGATTTTTAGAAAGTTTTCATTTATAATAGCCTTCAATAGAACTTTCATTCCTTTTGGAAATTCTTCTTCCCCTTCATTAATACCTATAATTCAGATGTTTGAATACTCATGAAATCCCATATATCTGTCAGTGAATGCTGTGCTCTCTCTCTCTTCTTCTATGCTTCTTTAACTGCCAGGGTTAGCTCAAGAGTATTATCCTTTAGCTCTGCAATTCTGTCTTCTCCATCCTTTAATTTGTTATTGATACTTTCTACTGCATCTTTAAGTTCCCTGATTGACTCCTTTAAGTCCTTAAGCTCTTTCAGATCCTTCTTATATTCTTCATATCTTTTATCCATTTTTTTGGTTCTATTTTCTGCATTTTCATCAATTAATTTTTCTGTTTTTGCCATCCATATTTTAAATTACTTTTCTGTTATTTACATTAATTCTTTTTTTTGTTTGTTTGTTTTTGCAGTTTTTGACCAGAGCCAGGATTGAACCTGTCACCTCCAATACATGGGGCCGGCACCCTACTCCTTTGAGCCACAGAAGTAGGGTAATTGTTCATAAGCAGAATCCTCTGTGGTAGCCACCTCATGATCCCCTGGTGGTGTTGCTATATTCTGGTTGTTTATCTTGCCAGAAGTTTTCTGTTGATTCCCCTTCATTTATGTTTTTTTCTTGTTTGCTTCCTTCTTTTTCTTTCTCATTACTTCCTTTGCTTTAAATTAGGTATTGAAATGGCCTTTTTGTATAAGGCCAACAGGAATATAAGGGCAAAGAGTGAGAAGGGACTAAGAAATGAATAAGATAAAGAGGGATATAATTAAAAAAGGAAGGAGAAAGAAGGAAATATTGAGCAAAAGGAGGGGAAAAGAACAATGAGAAAGAAGAACAGTTACAGGAGATACAGTAGTATTTTATGGGTGCTTTAACCACACCCACAACTCTAGGACTTTGGGGGACAAGTCTGGGTGGGGCCCTCAAAATCAAAAGCTTCTTAACCAGTCTGGACAAAAGCAAAACCCCACCTCTGTCAAATATAGAAAGAAATCAGAAATATGTCAGAGTGGAGACCTACCAGTGTCTTCTTTCCAAAACCAAAGCTTGAAAGACACCCAAAACTGTGAGTACATTGCCTCCTTGAACTAGACTAATGCTGTGACCCCACACTACAACTGATGCTGTGATTTCCCAGCCCTCAGAGAGGATATGAAAAAAAAATTAAAAAATAGTAAAAATAGATAAAGAAAATTAAAAACACAATTATATAATGTAAAGAATGAAAGAAAACTAGATCTTAGCTGTTGTATGAGAAATTTATGTGGGATAGATGAGAAAAATAGAGAAAACCTCTACCAAATGAAAGAAAAAGGAGAGAAATAAAAAAGAAAAATCGTGGCTGAAAAAGTATAACAAAATGGAAGATCCTTTGCTATTGTAAAAAAGCAAAAATTAAAAAGGAAAAATACAACCAACACAAAAAAAGAACAAAACATACAAGAACAACAAGAGAGCAGAAAAGAAAAGAAAAAGATATAAGTAAAAAAAAAAAATGAGTTCCAGTATGGTGGCTCATGCCCATAATTCTAGCACTGGGAGACTGAGGCTGGTGGATTGCTTGAGCTCACAAGTTCATGACCATCCTGACAAAAAGCACGGCCCTATCTCTAATAAATGCAAAAATTGAGGCAAAAGGATCATTTAAGCCCAAGAGTGAGAGGATGCTGTGTGTTATGATGCCATGGTACTCTATCCAGGGTTACCACTTGAGACTTTCTCAAAAAAAAAAAAAATTCAAGAAAAGAAATAAAAAAATGAAGCAAAAAATATAAAGCAATATATATGGTATTGTGTGCATACATATATAGATACACATATAGGTATAGATATGTATGTATACATATATCTGCTTGTGCTGTGCTGTTAGGAGACAGAGAGAACACTGGATTTACTATTTATGGTGGGGGTGGAAACCACTCTTTAGTTCCAAAGGAGACTAGGTCTTGTCTTACTGACTTCTTTGACTTCTGTCTGGGACTGTTTACTTTGTCAGCATTCAGCCCCCACAGGACTGGGGTTCCAACTCTCTTGCCAGACTTCCCTGAACCCTGTCAAACAGTTTCCCCTGATAACAAAGCAACTCTAATGAGGGAGAGTACGGCCACTCAGCTCACCCTAAGGATGACTGGTCAAGTTCAGCATGTGTGCCAGGGCCAGCCATATACTAGAACCCAGGGGAATGTTTCTCCCATGAGCATAGCCTTCCCACAATGGTGGTATCCCACCAGCAGTGAAGCTGTTGGGTGAACCGCCTCACTTGGTGATCACCCCTGGCCACTGTACACTGTGCTTATGCACTGTTCCAGCCAGCAGCTCAGTAGAAAATCAAAAAACTTCAGGACAGCCCTTTCTAAGCTCCTGTGCTCTGCAGGAAAGCTGGCCAATTGGCTGGCCTCTGCCCATACCAAGAACCTGCCTTCTGTGTCAGTATTCTTCAGATCCAGACCTCTTCCTTAGCTCCCAAAGTCTTCTACTGTTTCATTCCATCCTCATAATGGTGGTTCTGGGTAGATTCCCCCAGCCAAAGGTGTATGATGTCCACTTTCCCCTGTCTCACAGCAAGGAGTTGGTAAGATGTCTCTAGTTTACCATCTTGCTCTGCCCCAATCTGTACATTAAAATATTGACTGCAATTTCTCAATTGAAAATTGTTTTGACTTCTTTTATTGCACTTGAGCTATTTTTGAACAGCATTTACAAAAATTTTAATAATAAATGAGATTAACTTGTACAAACAGAGAGTGCTTATATTTGTATATACATACGTATATGTGTAATGTACATATATATATACACATATATATCGAGAAAGAGAGAGAATATCTTATTTTCCTGATTTAAATTGTTAAATATGAATTTGAGAATATTGTCTGAATATCATTCTTTGTTTTATCCTGGAAAATTGCCTTTCAAATATATACTAGTCTACAAAAATTGCAGTTAATAACCTACTCGTTATTATTTTTTTTCCTACTCATTATTTTGATTTGTCCAGCTATTATTTATACATGTCTTCTGGTCCTAGGCACTGTTCCAGTACTCAGGATTTGACAAGGATGAAAAAAATTAGGAGTCCCTGTGGAATTTACATTCTAGGGTACAAAAATATAAAGTAAATGAGAATGATCTGTAAAGCACATAGCATGTTAAAAGAGCTTTTGAAAGCAGGTTGACAGAAGCACAGGGATGGTACAGTTAGGAAATTTAATCTTAAATAGTTAAAAAATTCTTTCCATTAAGTTGATCTCTGAGTAAAAAATATAAAAGATGATGAAGAAGTCAACAATGTGGATGTGTACAGGGCGACCAGTCTAGACAGAGAAACCAGCAATAAAAAGTAAAATATATCCTGTAGCAGAATGCAGGAAAGTGTTCAAGGAATAGGAATGGGACCAATGAGGCCAGAGAATCAGAGAAGCAAAGGACAGAGAGGTCAGGCATGTGGCAATGTATTCTCTGGGATCTTGTAAGCTGTGGCTATAAATTTTGCTTTTTGAAATGGAAAGTCATGGGAGTTTTTAAAGCAGAGGAAGAGATAATATGTATTCTACTGAGTCCCTCTAGCTGTTAAGTGGAAATACATGTTAAAGAGGGCCAATAATAGAACCAGAATGATAGAAAAGTAATGTCCACAAATCAGTAGCCTTTATATACTCCAGTAAAGTCAAGTTGAGAATCAAATCAGACACAATACCCTTCACAATAGCTTAAAAGAAAATGAAATATGTGGGAATATACTTAATAAAGAACATGAAGTATATTTACAGAGATAACTTCAAAAGCCTGAGAAAAGAAATAGAAAAATACATTAACAAAGGAAGAACACACCATGCTTATTCATACTGCCCACAGCAATCTACAGACCTAATACAGTCCTGATTAAAGTACTGTCATACTTTGAAGAACATGAAAAAATAGTACTTTGTTTCATATGGAACCAAAAATAACAACAACAACAACAACAAAATAAAGCTAAATAGACAATGCAACTCTAAGAAATAAAAATATATCTGGGGCATCACATTTCCAGATGTCAGGTTATACTACAAATCTATAGTGATCAAAACAGCATGATAATGGCATGAAAAAAAATAAAGATATAGATCTATTGAATAGAATAGAGAATGTAAAGATGAACTCAGAGACATATCAACATCTGATCTTCAATAAAAGAGGTCTAGTTTGAGTTCTTTGAGGGTTCTCCATACTTCCTTCTAAAAATGTTGTATTAGTTTGCAGTATAAAAGTGTTCACTTCTTCCCACATCCACACATGCATCTGCAGTTTTGAGATTTTGTGATGTGGGCCATTGTCACTGGAGTTAGATGGTATCTCAGGGTGATTTTGATTTGCATTTTTTCTAATAATTAGGGATGATGAGCATTTTTTCATATGTTTGTTAGCCATTCGTCTGTCTTCTTTAGAGAAGGTTCTATTCATGTCTCTTGCCCATTGATTTATGGGATTGTTGGCTTTCTTCATGTGGATTAATTTGAGTTCT
>CAUYON010136160.1:0-23134 GCA_963573935.1 Arctocebus calabarensis
TACTTGGGAGGCAGAGGCAAGAGACTCGCTTGAGCCCAGGAATTGGAGGTTGCTGTGAGCTGTGATGCCACAGCACTCTATCCAGGGTGACAGCTTGAGGCTCGGTCTCAAAAAAAAAATAAATAAATAAATAAATAAATAAAAAGCCAGAGTCTAATGCCAGCTTTAAGGTACTATCATCTGGGTGGTACCTGTGGCTCAGTGTGTAGGGCGCCAGCCCCATATACCAAGGGTGGTGGGTTCAAACCCACCCTTGGCCAAACTGCAAAAAAAAAAAAAAAATAGCTGGACGTTGTGGTGGGCACCTGTAGTCCCAGCTACTCGGGAGGCTGAGGCAAGAAAATCACCTAAGCCCAGGAGTTGGAGGTTGCTGTGAGCTGTGTGACGCCACGGCACTCTACCCAGGGTGATAAAGTGAGACTCTGTCTCTACAAAAAAAAAAAAAAGGTACTATCATCCACCATGATGGCTCTGTCTGCAACTGGCCCAGAGGGAAACTAGGTCCTCTAAGTTCAAAGATCCCTCTCTTTACGTGCTGATGGGAACAGAAGGGCTTCCTTTGCTCAGAGTTAAGCAAAGACCCTTCTGGGGATGATCCTAGGGCCAGGAGCTGGCTCTTCCCCTCTCCCTCTTATCTCTGTCAATGTGATATCTAGATGAAAGCTCTTCCTCCTGGCACCGGGTGCCAACTTCCTCTTCACTCCCTCATTTGACTTTGCCTTAAAACAGGATTCCATATGGAGGGAGTTGAAAGAAGAACAGTTAGGGCAGGAAAACAGAGAGGGCCCTTCTATCCAGCCTCCCAACCACCTTATTGTCTTTTTTTTTTTTCTTGAGACAGAGTTTCACTTTGTCACCCTTGGTAGAGTGTTGTGCCGTCATAGCTCACAGCAACCTCAAACTCAGGAGCTCTAGCGATTCTCTTGCCTCCACCTCCCAAGTAGCTGTGACTATAGGAGCCCACAACAATGCCTAGCTATTTTTATTTAGTTATTTTGAGACAGAGTCTCACTATGTCGCCCTCAGTAGAGTGCTGTGGCGTCACAGTTCACAGCAACCTCAAACTCTTGGGCTTAAGCAATTCTCTTGCCTCAGCCTCCCAAGTATCTGGGACTACAGGCGCCTGCCAAAACGCCCAGCTAGTTTTTGTTGTTGTTATCATTGTTGTTTAGCAGGTCCGGGCTGGGTTTGAACCCAACAGCCCTGGTGCATGTGGCTGGCACCCTAACCACTGTGCCAGCTATTTTTAGAGATGAGGTCTCATTCTGGCTTATGCTGGTCTTGAACCTGTGAACTCAGGCAATCCACCGCCTCAGCCTCCCAAGTGCTGGGATTACAGGCATGAGCCACTGTGCTTGGACACCTTATTGTCTTATTGACACTACACCAGGGGATATGGATGCTCCTTTAGGCTGAGCTGCCTATCAATAAATTTGGGTGTTTTTCCTGCTGTCTTTCTGTCTCTGACAGGGAAGCCCCTCAGGGAGCTCCTTGTGATAGCTGGTGCTGATGCATCCAGACTCTATCCTGGACCACTTCATGGTTGCCAGCTAGTCTTACCACCTGCTCTTCTCCCCACCCTCCAGCCTCCTGAAATTATTTTTTTTTCCCCTGAAATTATTTTTAAAATGACTGTGAGGGAAGCACTTCAGTGAGTGGGAACTGGATTAGGGGCTCCCGCATGCACTGTTTTCCCCATCACAGCGCAATGTCACACTGCTGTAAGTGCTTAACTCTCTCCCCCACTAGGCAGTGAGCAGCAAAAGAGGGACCCTCCTTCCTTCTTTTGTATCTGTAATGGGTAGAACAGAGATGATGTTTGTTATTTTTTTTTTTTTTTGAGACAGAGCCTCAAGCTGTCACCCTGGATAGAGTGCTGTGGCATCACAGCTCACAGCAACCTCCAATTCCTGGGCTCAAGTGAGTCTCCTCCCTCTGCCTCCCAAGTAGCTGGGACTACAGGCGCCTGCCACAATGCCTGGCCATTTTTTTTTTTTATTGCAGCCGTCATTGTTGTTTGGCTGGCCCAGGCTGGATTCGAACCCGCCAGCTCAGGTGTATGTGGCTGGTGCCTTAGCCCCTTGAGCCACAGGCGCCAAGCCAGAGATGATGTTTGATAAATAACTATTGAATGAATGAATTGAAATGTTCTGTTCAGGCCAAGTTCAGTGGCTCATGCCTGTAATCCTAGAACTCTGAGAAGCTGAGGCAGGTGGATTGCTTGAGCCCAGAAGTATGAGACCAGCCTGAGCCAGAGTGAGATCCTATCTCTACTAAAAATAGAAAAGTTATTGGGCATTGTGGCAGGCCCCTGTAGTCCCAGCTACTGGGGAGGCTTAGGCAAGAGGATCACTTGAGGAGCTGGAACATATTCTTCTTAGTAAAGTATCTCAAGAATGGGGGAAAAAAGTATCCAATGTACTCAATACTACTAGGAAATCAATATAAAATCACCTAAACATTCATACAAATGGTAAAACATAAGTATAGTCCAGAAAGTAGAAGGGGGGAGGGGGAAGAGGGGAGGCATAATGCTATACTGTTAAGAAAAGAATATAGGGCGGCGCCTGTGGCTCAAAGGACTAGGGTGCCGGCCCCATATGCCAGAGGTGGCAGTTCAAACCGAGCCCCGGCCAAAAACTGCAAAAGAAAAAAAGAAGAGTATAATTGTGATGGATGTGTTAATCAGTTCAATGTAAGCATTTCATATTGTATATCAAATCAGTACACTGAACCCCATAAATGCATCAATGTACACAGTTATGATTTAATAAAAACCAAAGAAAAGAGGATCACTTGAGCCCAAGAATTTGAGATTGCTATAAACTATGATGATGCCATGGCACTCTACAGAGGGCCACAAAGTGAAACTGTCTCAAAAAAAAAAAAAGAATACCTGTAAATAAACCTGATTTATTCTGGGGACCCCCAGGAACAGTTCTTGTTATGAGTCTGGTTCTAAAGCCGGACTGTCTCAATGGGAATCGTGGCTCTACCACCGACCACCTCTATGACCTTGAATTAACTGCCTGCCCTTTCAGAGCATGTTTCCTCATCAATGAAATGAGGGTAAGAATGGTGCCTGCCTCATAAGGCACCGTGAGGACAAATGCCTGTCAAGTGTTTTGCACAGAGCCTGTCACATAGTAAATGTGCGTTGGTTGTGAGGGTGGAGGTGGGGAATGTATCCAGAGATTAAGGAAAATCAGAGGAAAGAGGCACCGCAGATATTACTGTTGTTTTCCCTGCATCCTGGTGTTTGTTGGTGTAGGGGTTGGGGGAGAGGCCAGTGCCAGAGTGGGATAGACCCAGGAACTGCCTGCCCCCTCCCTCGCTTCCCCTCCCACCAGGTCTGCAGAGTCCAAGCTCACCCACCTAGAAGCTGAGCAGCCCCAGTGCTGGGCGGTGGTAAGGGACCAGAAATAACTGCCGTTGCTATTCCTGCCTTTCTGGGCTGGGTGGAAACACTGCCTTTCTAATCTAAAGGCTGCTCTTGACTTCCTGCACATCAGTGGGCTCTTATGTAATGCTCTCCTCCCTCTTCTGCTCAACGAGCTTCCAGAGATTTCTGCAGCCAGCTGGCTTTGCTGCATTCTCAGCTGGAGGTGGGGGGAGCAAAGAAGCCACCCCAGGCTGGATTGTCCTCTGAGCCTAGGGTCCCACCAGCCCCAGACCTGGGAGAGGGGCTGCCCAGCATAGGGGACAGGGACGGACAGCTTCCTTCTGCATCTACAGGGCCGCCTGGGACAGAGAAAACCCAGACAGCCCTACCTAAGGGTTCATCTACCTCCACCCACTCCCTCTTCCCTTTACAGGCCCCTTGAGAACAGACTATGTCACATCCCAGTGATTATGCCCCAGTGTCTTCCATTTTAGGCCTGACCTAACTCTGTCTAGCACATCACTCCTCAGGCAGACTCTAAGGACAGCAGCCCAGACCCCCACCCTCAGGCAGACTCCCCCCAACTGAGGGCCAAATCCTCCATGGTTTCTTCCTTGTCGCTCTGGCTCCTTTCTGGAGCATGCCAGGTGCCCTTGTCAGCACTGTCTTTGGACCCTGTCTGCTCAGGCCTCAGCATCACTCTGCATGGCCCTTCTCCACCCAGCCAACGACTCAGGGTTGTCTTCTGGCATCTGTGATTGGAGTAAATGAGATGGCTTTACACTTCACACTCTGGAACCTTTCTCTCATCTCCCCATCTTTCTCCTTGTTCCCTCCTTTTGCCATCTCTGTGTACCTTCTGTGTACCTTTTGCTCTGTGTACCTTCTGTCCCGTCCCACGCCCAGCATCCCAGGTTTCTTCTCACCCTGGTGGGGTGGGAGCAGAGCTGCTCCCCAACCCATTCAAAGCCAATACCTCCATGTTTCCGGTGGAGTCCATCAGCCTTCGGAAAGTGTGACAGGCACCCCAGACAGAAACTAAGAGAGAGTCACTTCCTGAGCCCCAGGCCGGCCACAGTAGTGGCAAACCACAGCCTAAGCAGCACATGTGGGTGCTGACGTAGTCCAGGGCTGGGGAGGAGGAAGCAGCAATGGAAAAAGGGGCTTGTTTTCCTCTGAGAGCTGTAGCCTGTTCAACCCTGGGTTGGGTGTCAGAGATGTGATGGTTCCACTGGCCTCTCCTGGAGCCTTAGCTCCCTTAAGCGGGCTCAGTTCTCACTCAGGTCCACCTCCTCTTCCTCTCTCATGTGCAGGAAAGTCTGAGTGTGGATAGCGGCAGCTCTGACCTCCAAGGCCCTCTAAGGTCTCTTTGGCCATGCTTCTGGCACCAGTCACCCATCCAGCCCCAGGTCATTTCTAAGGGCTTCTTGAGGCCCACAGACCCCCAGGCCAGGGTGTAGTGGCTCAGAGCCTTCCTTACCTCCAACTTGGCTTCTTGTATGCCCCAGGCTAGTTGTTTCACATGGGCCATTGGTCACCAATGGGGTGTTCACAGACCCAAACAGATTTGGCTCCTGAGGAGGGACCAATCCTTTTCACTGTGTCTCCTTCCCTCCTTGTCCCCCCAGCCACAGCAAACAGAAGTGTACTATTGGCCAAAGGACAAACCAGAGGAGAGAAGAGATTACTCAGATACCCCTAGCCCTGCTGCTGTTGGGTGAGCAGCATAATCCCATTTGGGGAGGCGACTTTCAGGTTACGGGCTATGGTCCTGGTAGCACGAAAGGGCTTTGAGCTTAGCTCCTCTCACTGCTCCTGGGTGGATGCTGTCTTCCAGGGGCTTACACCATGGAGGCTAGGCAGAGTTGTGAGGGCCATTTGCTTCCCTGTATGAGCTGTGAGGAAGAACACAGGAGAGTAACAGTGGAGGGGGACAGTTTAGCTCAAAATATATTTATTTTTTGAGACACAATTTTACATTGTTGCACTCAGTAGAGTGCTGTGGCATCACAACTCAAGTGATCCTCTTGCCTCAGCCTCTTGTCCTAGCCTTCCAAGTAGCTGGGACTACGGTAGGAGCCCAACACAACACCTGGCTATTTTTAAAAACAGGTGTCTGCCATTTTTTTTTTTTTTTTTTTTGACAGAGCCTCAAGCTGTCACCCTGGATAGAGTGCCATGGCATCACACCTCACAGCAACCTCCAGTTCCTGGGCTTAGGCGATTCTCTTGCCTCAGCCTCCCAAGTAGCTGAGACTACAGGCACCACCCACAAGGCCCGGCTATTTTTTGGTTGCAGTTCGGCCGGGCCCGGGTTTGAACCCACCACCCTCAGTATATGGAGCCAGCGCCCTACTCACTGAGCCACAGGCACAGCCTGGGGTCTGCCTTTCGCTCAGGCTGGTCTTGAACTCCTGAGTGCAAGCAATCCACCTGCCTCAGCCTCCACTAGTGCTAGGATTACAGGTATGAGCAATCACCCCATCAACTCTAAATATTCTTGCTACCTACAACTTAGCCTGAGGCTCTAAACTGATCATGTCTGAAACTCTTTCTCTCCTGGGGCCTTTGCCAGGCTGAGCTTCAGCCTGGAATGCTGTCCTCACCACACTCCTCTAAGTAGAGTTGGTTTTATACCTCTGCATAAATATTGCCTCCTCCAAGATGTCTTCCTTCACCTTCCTAGTACATAAACTACACTTACTATAATCTGAAGCTGTACTTTCTATTTGTATAACTGCTTATTTCTGTCAATCCCGCTAAGTGCTATTTCCCACAGGAGCAAACTCTCACTGTAGAATCTCTAAGATTTAGCTCTGTGCCTCATACAGGCAGCAGCCAATAAACCTTTCTTAAAAGAATGAATGCTAGGGTGGCACCTGTGGCTCAGTGAGTAGGGCACCTGCCCCATATACCAAGGGTGGCGGGTTCAAACCTGGCCCTGGCCGAACTGCAACAAAAAAATAGCCAGGCGTTGGCGGGTGCCTGTAGTCCCAGTTATGCGGGAGGTTGAGACAAGAGAATGACCTAAGCCCAGGAGCTGGAGGTTGCTGTGAGGCATGAAGCCATGGCACTCCACCAAGGGCGCCAAAGTGAGACTCTGTCTCTAAAAAAAAAAAAAAAGAATGAATGCTAGGCTGAGTATAGTGTCTCATGCCTGTAATCATAGCACTCTGGGAGGTCAAGGCAGTGGATTGCTTGAGCTCATGAGTATGAGACCAGCCCTAGCAGAGGGAGACACTGTCTCTACTAAAAATGAAAAGATGAGGCAAGAGGATCGCCTGAGCCCAAGAGTTTGAGGTTGCTGTGAGCTATGACACCACAGCACTCTATCAAAGGTGACAAAGTGAGACTCTGTCTCAAAAAAGAAAAGAAATGAAATGAATGCTGTATTTACTTTACCTTCTGGTACTTCCCAGTAGCAATTCTCTACTCTAGCCCATTCCCCGACTTTCCAGCCTCATTTCCTCCAGACAAACCATACATGGGTGCTCCTGGCCACCCTGCCCCCAACCTTGGCCTGAAACAAGATCTTACTTCCCCAATACAGTTTGGTGTTCTCTCTCTTGTGTATATATATATATATATATATATCTATATATAAGCTTTATTATGATTATTATTATCATCATTATTCTGTTTTGTTTTTTTTTGAGACAGAGCCTCAAGCTGTCACCCTGGATAGAGTACTGTGGCATCACAGCTCACAGCAACCTCCAACTCCTGGGCTCAAGTGAGAATTCATTCTTTTTTTTTAGAGACAGAGTCTCACTTTGTCGCCCAAGTGGCTGGGACTACATGCGCCGGGCACGGTCATTTTTTGGTTGCAGCCGTCATTGTTGTTTGGCGGACCCATGCTGGACCCAGGCTGGATTCGAACCCGCCAGCTCAGGTGTATGTGGCTGGCGCCTTAGCCCATTGAGCCACAGGTACCGAGCCCACAGTTTGGTGTTTCTCATGTCTTTTCTCCTCCAAAATCTCTTCATCATCCCTGCATTTCTCTCAGCCCCCTGGAATCATTCCCACCTCTTACTTCCTCTGTCCTTTAGTGTCACTGACTTTTGATTGCTAATGGGACTGCTTCCTTCCTATTCTTTATTCTCTCCTAACATAAAATCCAGGCTCCCTTCTACCCAACTGACATCCTTAGAGGCACAGACCCATACTATAGGCTTTATTCCTAGACCTTGCCCACAGTAAATCTTCAGAGAAGTTTTCGTTGTTGATAATGAGTATTAATCAGAACCTGTTGAGTTGTGAGTAACAGGGAATGAGAATATTTTGTTTTATGAAATAAAAAAGGAATTCATTGCTCTGCATAACTAAAAAACACAGGCTGAATCCAGGGACTTACCCTTTATGTTTCTTTTCAGCCTTCCTCTGCATCAGTTTCATTCTTAGGCAGGCTCCCCAGTCCTGAGGGAAAGATGATTGGCAGGCTCATGCTTACATTCCATTGGCTTAATACCACCAGGGAAAGAGAATTCCCCTTTGTCAAGAGTTCCACAAAAATTCCTAGAAGTGATTCCCATAGGCCTAATTTGGGCCATGTGCCCCTCCTGACTCAACCACTAGGGAAATGAAATGCTCCTAGGCTATAGCATTTGGATGGATGGCCAGGCCTGCACTATGTATCCACTCCCAAACCTGGGGTGAGTCTAGCTGCCCCTAAACACATGGATTAGGGAATAGTTATGAAGAGAGTTTTGCATGTTGGGCATGCAAAACAAAAGACGTAGACTGTAAGATTTCTGGTGCCAAACTTCAGCAAGGACCTGAAAATACCTTAGGTCAACTGGCACATTAGAATCACAAGGCACAAAAAATGAAAAAAAAAAAAAAGAATCACAAGGCAGGGTGGCACCTGTGGCTCAGTGGATAGGGCGCTAGCCCCATATACCGAGGATGGCGGGTTCGAACCTGGCCCCAGCCAAACTGCAACAAAAAAATAGGTGGGGCTTGGCACCTGTGGCTCAACGGGCTAAGGCACCAGCCACGCACACCTGAGCTGGCAGGTTCAAATTCGGCTGGGGCCCGCCAAACAACAATGACAGCTGCACCCAAAAAAAAAAAAAAAAAAGTCTGGGCGTTGTGGCAGGCGCCTGTAGTCCCAGCTACTTGGGAGGTGGAGGCAGGAGAATCGCTTGAGCCCAGGAATTGGAGGTTGCTATGAGCTATGATGAGTGACAGTTTGAGGCTCTGTCTCAAAAAAAAAAAAAAAATAGGTGGGCATTATGTAGTCCTAGTTACTTGGGAGGCTGAGGCAAGAGAATCGCTTCAGCCCAGTAGTTGGAACTTGCTGTGAGCTGAGATGCCACGGCACTCTACTGAGGGTGACAAAGTGGCGACTCTGTCTCTAAAAAAAAAAAAAAAAAATTACAGGGCAACAGGTTTGCCCTGGGTCGGGGAGGATGATTTACCTTCTTAAAGTCTCTAGGTGGTTCACCAGGAACAGCACAAGGATCCATACCGAGGTACTTGCTCAGTTCTGGCACTCACAAGTTCAGGAAGATTATGATGTAGTTGGTTTTTCTTTTTTGGAGCTCCACAGGTGATTCTGCTTCATAGTCAGGTTGAAAAATTTTACTCCATGAAATGTTCTACTGCAGCAAGAAGGATTCAGACTAACTCTTAGAGACACTGTCCCCTGTGTTACAATTGGAATGTTTTTCCCTCATTGCATAATTTTTCAGAAAATAGTCACTAGTGTTCTTTTGGAGTGAGGATAGGTAGGTGAACTGTGGGTGACCCCATGGGTCCAAATCCTGTGAAAATAACAATAGCCACTATTTATTGAATGCCAGCTGCAAGGTAGACACTGAGCTTTCGAACTTCACCGAAGATAGCCTGTGTACTTCTTAGTCTTCACAACAATCCTCCCATGTGGATATTATTAACATTAGCCCCATTTGGTGGGAGCACAGAGGTTCATGCCTGTAATCCTAGTACTCTGGGAGGCATAGGAGGAGAATCACTTCAACTCAGGAGTTCAAGACTAGCCTGAGAAAGAGCCAGATCCTGTCTCTACTAAAAATAGAAAAATTACCCGGGCAGGTTGTGGCAGGTGCCTGTAGTCCCAGCTATTCAGGAGGCTGAAGCAGAAGGATAACTTGAACCGAGGAGTTTGAGGTTGCTGTCTGTGAGCTAACCTGATGCTGTTGTTATTCTATGCTGGGAAACAGAGTGAGACTTTGTCTCAAAAAAACAAACCAACCAAAAAAACTAAACACATTAGCCCCATTTTACAGTTGAAGAAAGTGAAATACAGGCTGAGGCAGGTAGATCGCTTGAGATCATGAGTTGGATACCTGCCCAAGCAAGAGCGAGACCCCATCTCTAAAAAATAGGCGGGCCTTGTGGCAGGCGCCTGGAGTCACAGCTACTGGGGAGGCTGAGGCAAGAGGATGGCTTGAGCCCAAGAGTTTTAAGTTGCTGTGAGCTATGAGCCAGGGCATTCTACTAGGGGAAAGAAAGTGACTCAGTCTCAAAAAAGAAAAGAAAAGAAAAGAAAAGGCAAATACAAAAAGCTTGGTGAAGGGCAGTGCCTATGGCTCATTGAGTAGGGCACCGGCCCCATATACTGAAGGTGGCGGGTTCAAACCCGGCCTGGGCTGAACTGCAAATCAGAAAAATAGCCAGGCATCATGGGGGGCGCCTATAGTCCCAGCTACTCGGGAGGCTGGGGCAAGAGAATCGCCTGAGCCCAGGAGTTGGAGATTGCTGTGAACTGTGTGATGCCACGGCGCTCTACCGAGGGCAAAAAAGTGAGACTCTACCTCTACAAAAAAAAAAAAAAAAAAAAGCTTGGTGGCCAAAGTTACCCCATGAGGAAGTAGCAAAATGGGCATTCTGACCATTCTGGACCATTCTGACCAGATACAGGACCTTTTGACCCTGCAGGAGGCCTGATGGAGACTTGTCACTTCTGCCCCTACTCGGCCAACTGGGCGGACAGAAGTGTGCTCTCACACCTGACACACGCACTTGGAATGGGGAGCTCAGAGACAAGAGAGTCCTGGTTTATTGCTGAATTCCTTAACTTGATTTTTTTATATAAGAAAATGTGTTTGGGGCAGCGCCTGTGACTCATCGAGTAGGGTGCCGGCCCCATAGACTGAAGATGGCGGGTTCAAACTCGGCCTCGGCCGAACTGCAAAAACAGAAAAATAGCCAGGCGTTGTGGCGGGCGCCTGTAATCCCAGCTAATAAAGAGGCTGAGGCAAGAGAATCGCCTATGCCCAAGAGCTGGAGGTTGCTGTGAGCTGTGTGATGCCGTGGCACTCTACCGAGGGCGATAAAGTGAGACTCTGTCTCTACAAAAAAAAAAAAAAGAAAGAAAATGTGTTTGGGGAGCAGCTACAGAGGAATAAAGCCCAAGACAGTTACACCCCTCCCCCATCTAATCCCTGACCCAGACCTCCGGAGGCCGTTTTACCTCCCTGAGATCCTGACCCGATCCCTTCCCTCCTGGTAGTGTCGGCAACCTCCTTCCACACGCACTTTCGGCTTGAATTCAGAGCTAGAGCAGGAGCCTTCCTTTCCCAGAATCTCTGTTCCTTTTGGGGTGTGCATTTGACTGAGGCATGGGGGGGAGGGCTTCCCTCTTAGCGTCCGGCTCCTGGGAGACCGGCGGGAATCGTCCCCCTAAGGCCACCCCCCCCCCACCTCCGCCTCGGCCTGGCTCAGAGAGAGGAGTGCTATCCCGGAGTCTGGGTGCCTCGGCACTGGTGGCTCCCTGGAGATTGCAGGGAGAGCCCGGGCTGCTGCGCCTGCTCAGTTCGCGTTCACTGCGTCTAAGGCTCCCCCGGCCTGGCTCTGAGCCCAGCACAGCATCCGGGAGGACCAGAGAGGAGGCGGCGGAAGAGCCGGATCGGCCTGGGTCGGGGCACAGAACTAAAGGGGGGACCTCCAGAGGGCAGCACCGAGCCGCTAAGCCACCAAGCCTGGGGTCCCCAGACAACCCTTAGGGAAGCCCCTTCTTCGTAATCCCAGTGTCCGCCGGGCCTCCACAAGGACTGGATAAAGGTGGGGAGGTGACCCACCACCACAAGAACCTCCTTGGGGAACGAGAGTCAGGCTTCGCTTAGGGCTAGACCAATCAGGATTCCCCATACGCCCCCCAGAGGTGGGCTCTTCAATCAGCCGAGACTAAAGAACAGCTTTTCGGTTCTGGGTGGCGCACAGTGGGGGCCGAGGCACCAAGAGCCCCATTCATTCCACAAATAGGTTGCAGAGACGAGGCTGCTCATTACTACGCTGTATCCCAAAGAATCATGTGCGCAGGACTCCTTGCCTCAGTTTCCCCGGGACACCTGAAAAGTTGCCGTGCCATTGGTCGAAGACCGAGGTCAAGGCCCCGCCTCTCCTGGGCGGCCTGTGCCCCAACTGGCCCAGTTGCTCCTCCCTCCGCTCTCTGATCGCTCCCACGGTCCCTGAGGTGGGCGGGCGGGCCCTAGATGACAGTGGCAGAACCTCAACCCGAGTCGCCTTCGCCCCCGCTCTGAGTCCGGGCTTCCCCAGCCCATTTCACGCCCAGGAGCCGCCAGTATAACCAAGCGCCCAGCACTACTCGCCTCGCGCTCTCCCGGCTCCGGCGTCGCTAGCTCCTGCGCACGCTCGGGCTCTGAGCTTGAAACCAGGCGGGAGGGAGGGAGCAAGGGAGCAACCAGCTACGACCCGGAAATGCCATATAAGGAGCAGGAAGGATCCCCCGCCGGAACAGTCCTTATTTGGGCAGCGCCTTATTTGGGGTAGCCAGATATGGCCCGGCCGCTTCCGGCTCTGGGAGGAGAGCAGAAGGCGGAGGGAAGGGGCGGAGGCAACGCTGGGAACTCCGGAGCAGCTCGGTCCTGGAGGCCCCAGCTGAGGCTAGAGCAGTAGACTTTCTCGAAGCCTAGACTCCCAGGATTTCAGAGCAGGCACGAGACCCACGGTGCGGGGTGGAGGTGCCCGCCACTGTGTGATGGGGGCTTCACGTCACTCTGGGTCCTCCTGGCCGGTCTTGCCATATTAGGGCTTCCTGCTTCCCATATATGGCCATGTACGTCACGACGGAGGCGGGTCCGTCATGTTACAGACCCTTCAAATAGAGGCGGATCCGGGGAGTCGCGAGAGATCCCAGCGCGCAGAACTTGGGGAGCCGCCGCCGCCATTCGCCACCGCCGCCAGCTTCCGCCGCCGCAGGACTGGCCCCTACCCCAGCCTCCGCAGCAGTGCCGTGTCCCGCGGCGAGGGCGAGCCCGGGAACCCCACCTGCGCTCTCCTCAGTGTACCCCGCGCCCCGCATGTGACCCGGCCGGGCCCCCGCAAGTGTGTCCCCCGCAGCTCAGGTCCGGGCTGCGCCCACCTGCCCCAACACCAGCTCTCCTGCCGCTCCTCCGGGATGGCCGCGGCCAAGGCCGAGATGCAGCTGATGTCTCCGCTGCAAATCTCCGACCCATTCAGCTCCTTTCCTCACTCACCCACCATGGACAACTACCCCAAGCTGGAGGAGATGATGCTGCTGAGCAATGGGGCTCCCCAATTCCTCGGTGCCGCTGGGACACCAGAGGGCAGCGGCGGTAACAGCAGCAGCAGCAACAGCGGGGGCGGTGGAGGCGGAGGGGGCGGCAGCACCAGCAGCAGCAGCAGCGCCTACAACCCTCAGGGGGAGACAAGCGAGCAGCCCTATGAGCACCTGACCGCAGGTAAGCAGTGGCCTACCGCGCCGAGGATGAGCCCTTTCGCCACCATGCTGGCGTCCTGTCCTTTACCGCAGGCAGGCGTGCTCCTGGACCTGGGAATGCGACCGGGGTTTCCCTTCCTTTCCTCGCATCCCCAGGGTCATGTGTTAGAGGGATGCCTGGGGACACCTCCCAGCCCTCTCCCTAGTCCCTAGAGGTGCACAGAAGATCGAGCTTTTGTTTGGATATAGAGCTTTGGAGCTGCGTGGGTGGACAGAGAGGGGGAGGGCTTGTTTTGATGAGCGGGGCTGCGCCCCTACCTCCAGAAAGGCTTTCCTTGCCTGCCGCCAGTCCCCAAGGAAGGGCTGCGATCTTTGCCCAGGGGTGTCCCGGCAGCCCAGGGTCGTGGGCGCGCACTAGCCGTGGCCGTGGGGGTGCTGGCGGGAATCCCTCGCCCGCGCATCCGCCGCTGCGGAGCGCTGGGAGCTGCAGTGGAGGGGATTCTCCTTATTTGCGTCAGCTGTTGTTGAAATGGGCTCTGCCACTGGAGCGGGTCCAGGAACATTGCAATCTGCTGCTATCAATTATTAACCAGCTCGGGAGTCAATGGTAGCCGGGCTGACCTCTTGCCTGGCAGCTCGGGTCCTCCTCTTCCTCCAGTGATTGCTCTCCAGTAACCAGGCCGCCCTCCTTCCTCCTTCTCCTTCCAGAGTCTTTTCCTGACATCACTCTGAATAATGAAAAGGTGCTGGTGGAGACAAGTTACCCCAGCCAAACCACTCGGCTGCCCCCCATCACCTACACTGGCCGCTTCTCTCTGGAGCCTGCACCCAACAGTGGCAACACCTTGTGGCCGGAGCCACTCTTCAGCCTGGTCAGTGGCCTGGTGAGCATGACCAACCCGCCAGCCTCTTCAGCCTCAGCATCGTCTCCAGCAGCATCCTCTTCCTCCTCTGCTTCCCAGAGCCCGCCTCTGAGCTGCGCAGTGCCATCCAACGACAGCAGTCCCATTTACTCGGCGGCACCCACCTTCCCCACGCCCAACACTGACATTTTCCCTGAGCCACAAAGCCAGGCCTTTCCCAGCTCTGCAGGTACTGCACTCCAGTACCCGCCTCCTGCCTACCCTGCTGCCAAGAGTGGCTTCCAGGTTCCCATGATTCCCGACTACCTGTTTCCGCAACAGCAGGGGGACCTGGGCCTGGTCACCCCAGACCAGAAGCCCTTCCAGGGCCTGGAGAGCCGTACTCAGCAACCTTCGCTCACTCCGCTCTCTACTATCAAAGCCTTTGCCACTCAGTCGGGCTCCCAGGACCTGAAAGCCCTCAATACCACCTACCAGTCGCAGCTCATCAAACCCAGTCGCATGCGCAAGTACCCGAACCGGCCTAGCAAGACACCCCCCCACGAACGTCCCTACGCTTGCCCGGTGGAGTCCTGCGATCGCCGATTCTCTCGCTCAGATGAACTGACCCGCCACATCCGCATCCATACAGGCCAGAAGCCCTTCCAGTGTCGCATCTGCATGCGCAACTTCAGCCGCAGTGACCACCTTACCACCCACATCCGCACCCACACAGGTGAGAAGCCTTTCGCCTGCGACATCTGTGGGAGAAAGTTTGCCAGGAGCGATGAACGTAAGAGACATACCAAGATCCACTTGCGGCAGAAGGACAAGAAAGCAGACAAAAATGTTGTGGCCTCTTCAGCCACCTCCTCTCTCTCTTCCTACCCATCCCCAGTTGCTACCTCTTACCCATCCCCAGTTACTACCTCTTACCCATCCCCTGTCACCACCTCATACCCATCCCCAGTGCCCACCTCCTTCTCTTCTCCTGGCTCATCGACCTACCCGTCTCCCGTGCACAGTGGCTTCCCCTCACCCTCGGTGGCCACCACGTACTCCTCCGTACCATCTGCTTTCCCAGCCCAAGTCAGCAGCTTCTCTTCCGCAGCTGTCACCAACTCATTCAGCGCCTCAACGGGGCTTTCGGACATGACAGCAACCTTTTCTCCCAGGACAATTGAAATTTGCTAGAAGGAAAGGGAAAACCAAGGGAAAAGGGAGAAAAAGAAACACAAGAGACTTAAAGGACAGGAAATGGCCATAGGAGGATGTTCCTCCTAGATCAGATGGAGGTTCTCAGTGCCAAGTCCTCCCTCACCACTCTGAGTGGAAGGTCTGGTGGCCAACAATCCTTTCTGCCCACTTCCCTTTCTTCCCTAATTCCTATTTCCTTTGACTTCAGCTGCCTGAAACAGCCATGTCCAAGTTCTTCACCTCTATTCAGAGAACTTGATTTGCATGGATTTTGGATAAATCATTTCAGTATCATCTCCATCGTATGCCTGATCCCTCGCTCCCTTCAATGCTAGAAAATTGAGTTGGCAAAAGGGGTCTGGGCCCCTCAGAGCCCTGCACTGCACCCTTGTACAGTGTGCCATGGATTTCATTTTTCTTGGGGTACTCTTGATGTGAAGATAATTTGCATATTCTATTGTATTATTTGGAGTTAGGTCCTCACTTTGAGTGGGGGGAAAAAAAAAGAAAAGCCAAGCAAACCAGTGGTGATCCTCTATTTTGTGATGCTGTTACAATAAGTTTGAAGCTTCTTTTGAAACAGCAGTCCTAGGTATTAATCAGAGCATGTGTCAGAGTGTTGTTCCGTTAACCTTTCTGTAAATATTGCTTGACTGTACTCTCACATGTGGCAAAACATGGTTTGGTTTTTCTTTTCTTTTTTTTTCTTTTCCAAAGTTTTTTTTTTCTTTGTCCTTAAGGTTTAAAAAGTTTCACGTCTTGGTGCCTTTTGTGTGACACGCCTTGCTGATGGCTTGACATGTGCAATTGTGAGGGATGTGCTCACCTCTAGCCTTAAGGGGGGCAGGGAGCAATGATTTGGGGGAGGCTTTGGGAGCAAAATAAGGAAGAGAGCTGAGCTTAGCCTCAATTCTCCAGAATGTAAGAAAACAATCTAAAAATCTGAACTCTCAAAAGTCTATTTTTTTAACTGAAAAATGTAAATTTATAAATATATTCAGGAGTTGGAATGTTGTAGTTACCTACTGAGTAGGCGGCGATTTTTGTATGTTATGAACATGCAGTTCATTATTTTGTCGTTTTATTTTACTTTGTTCTTGTGTTTGCTTAAACAAAATGACTGTTTGGCTTATAAACACATTGAATGCGCTTTATTGCCCATGGGATATGTGGTGTATATCCTTCAGAAAAATTAAAAGGAAAATAAAGTAGTTGTGATTTGGGTGTTTCCTGGGCTAGGGGGAAATTTGCAGGAGCTATCCCTACCGAGGGGTTTGGGGTTTTCTGAAGACTCATATAAGCATACTCTTACTGTGTCACTGGTGTGAATTCTTTATGAGGACCAGTTATGGGTCTCCTTGATACCAGGCCTTTTATTCTTCGATCTGGTGGGCTACAGCTTTACCTTGCTTAGTTAGAGCCAAAGAAGACCAGAGTTAAGGGTGGGACATGTGTGGCCAGAGGCAGTGCTACTGCCATCAAATATTTCCCCCTCCCCTTGAGAATCCCTTCCTCGTGCAATTGGCGGAGATGAGAGGTAGGCACAGCAACAAAGCAGGGGCTGATGCAGCCGTTTCCCCGTTTCCTCCCATCCCCCTTTTCCTAAGAAACTTAAGGGCTTTGAAGAAGCCTGGAAGAGGCGAGGGCTAGTTCTCAAGCCAAGAATTCTTCCAGGAAGAAAATCTCATCCTTTGCCAGCTGGAACTGTCATCCTTGGCAGCTTCCTGGGACAGAGGGCAGAGTGGGCAGCAGACTAGCCTCATGTCTAAAGTTCTCATCCCAGCCAAGTCTGTCCCCATTGTGTGAGAGACATGAGGCACTACGTTCTTTTAGCCCCATTCCCCTGAGGGACCACGCTCACAGCTAGAGCAATCCTTGTGGGTATGTGAGCTTTGGTCTATTCTGAGAGGACTTGACCTGGCCATGACAGATGTGGAGGGAATAGTTCCTGTTCTAGGAATGCAGATTGTTGGCTGGGGAGACAGATAAGAGCCAAAGATTAAAATTATATAATATGTGCAAGCATAGGGTTCTTTGGGAACAAAGAGTGGCACCCAAACCCTGCCTCCCACAGGCTTAAGAAAGGTAGAAAAATTAAGTTTGGAAGCAGAAGCAGAAGCCAACCTAACTGACCTTGTTTGTGTGTAAGAAAAGGAGAATGTTGCTTAAATCTACTCCAGAATGTGGACAGGATGGATTACTGAGTGACAGCCCTACCTCCAACCCTGGTATCTTTGTTAATAGGTCAAACGCTACCACCCAAGGGCAGATAGTTGCAATAAATTTGGTGTTCTGGAATTCCCAAGTCTGGGCTTCCCTCCCAACTCTGACCCCTAAAGTCAGGGGAATAGTAAGGATCCTCTCTGATATGGCTATCAGGCCTACAGTGAAGTCAAAGTCTAATATCTCCTACCCCTTCTTCCTCTGAGCATCTCCCAGGTTCTGAACCTCCACTACCTGGAGCCAGGGGGATTCCAATAACCCCTCGGCATTGGCCCAGTTCTTTCTTTTACATCCTAGCCCTCCCCCACCAATACTATTGGCCTATGCCCTTTCCCATGACACCAGCCTCTGCAGCCTGGAGCAGGCAGAAGTAGGCATCTTTGCTAGCAAAGGGCACGTTGCTGTGAGCATCCTGGCATAATTGCCAGGTCCTGAAGGGACAATATTTGTGTTGGCACACCTCGTCCACCCCCTCCTGCACCTTCCCATCTCACTCTGGGTCTAGGAATGCAAGTCTATGCCTGTTGCATGTTCTTAAGACTTTCTCATCCCAGACTCCCAGGAAATAAATCATGGCAAGAATGAAATATTAGAGAAGGAGTAAAGAGAGACTCTGTTCCTTTGAAGCAGAGGGTCTCATATATTACAATACACCAGAATTCCAGGCCCCATTCACAGAGCATCTGATTGATAACTTACCTCTGATATGGGGTCCTGGAACTGGTCTTGATAACAAGGCCATTATGATGCAGACAGACTGTTGCTGGCTTTTTTTTTTTTTTTTTTTTTTGGTAGAGATGCGGACTTTGTTATATTGCCCAGGTTGGTCTCAAATGCTTTAAACAATCCTGCCACTTTGGTATCCCAAAATGCTGAGATTATAGGCATGGACCACCACATCTAGCCAGCTAGCTAATTTTTTTTTTTTTTTTTTTTTTTTTGTAGAGACAGAGTGTCAGTTTATCACCCTCGGTAGAGTGCCGTGGCATCACACAGCTCACAGCAACCTCCAACTCCTGGGCTTAGGCGATTCTCTTGCCTCAGCCTCTCAAGTAGCTGGGACTGCAGGCGCCCACAACAATGCCTGGCTATTTTTTGTTGTTGTTGTTGCAGTTTGGCCGGGGCTGGATTTGAACCAGCCCAGCTCGATATACAGGCCGGTGCCTTACTGACTGAGCCACAGGTGCCGCCCCAAGCTAGCTAATTTTTATTAGTCCTGTCCCCAGAGTTTCTTTAAATTTTGATAGTCCAAACTCTGAAGTTCCTTTGCATGGCTGAAATAGGGCACGGCTCAAAAACTTGCCCCATTTTGTACTCCTATAGTATAGTGAATGTGTTGGCTGATGTAACAATGGAAGTGTTGGTTTTAACTCCTGTTCCTGCAAGGGAAGTCTGAAACCAAGGGCACAGGGCAGTGCTGATAAAAGTTCTCTTCATCATAAAGGTTGAGGTTTGGGAAAGCTCCTACAGAGTGTTGAAGTATTGATTGTTACCTGGGCACATTGTCTAGGGCTTCAGGAATGTGAGGAAAGACTGAGGAGAAGTACAGTGGAAGGGAGGTGGGGTTGGGAAATGCAGTCAGTTAAGCTTAGATTTTTTTTTTTTTTTTTTTGAGACAGAGTCTCAAGCTGTTGCCCTGGGTAGAGTGCCATGGCATCATACCTCAGCAACCTCCAACTCTTGGGCTCAAGTGATAATCTTGCCTCAGGTTTTCTATTTTTGGTAGAGACAGGTGGGGGGGGTGGTCTCACTTTTTGCTCAGTCTGGTCTTGAACCCATGAGCTCAAGCTGTCCACCTTGAGATCAAGCTGTCCACCTTGTCCATCTGCCTCAGCCCCCCAGAGTACTAGGATTATGAGAGTGAGCCACTGGAAGGGTGAGAAGTTTAAATTCTGAAGTAAAAGAACCAGGTCCTATGGCCCTTTGACCCATCCCCCTAGTACCTGAAAGGCAATTTTTTTGCTTGGATTTCAAGACTATTTAGTCTCATGCATTTTTGAAAGACTGTAAGCATTCAGGAAGAAAAACTTAGCTTGGCTGTCATGCCGAAGTTTGCAGTGAGCTTCCTTCTCCCTCCCTTCATTCAGAACTCCCTCAGGGATGGAAGTGGAGCCAGGTGTGAGTACTAGAGGGACAGAGGTATTCCCTGCTGTGTCCCAGTCCCCTGTTCCTGGCTGTTTTCACCGTTTCATGCCACACTTCAGTGCAGTCTGAAAGGGGAAGATATTGGGCAAAGTGAGATCTTGGAGTCCTAAGAGAAAAGAGGGCAAGTCTAAAGGAATCAGATGTCAAGCAAATAAGATTTCAACATTTTACCCATAAATCTTTGGGTGCTAATTAGATTTTTGCACTGAATGGCAAATCTAGCTTTCCACTTCAGTAATTTTTTTTTCCACTTCAGTAATTTTTTCCCTCAGTTTCTCTTTTCCCATTAGTAGGACATAAGAGAGTCTTTTGTGGCTAAGTTTCTTTGAGAAGATCTCTTAGGTGAAGTTGGTGGCTCGACCCCTCAGATCCAAGTAAATTTATCTTTTCAGGGAGCTCTCTCTACCAACCTCATTTTCCTTAGCATTTAGGGTTTTAAAAATTATTATTACAGGCTCAGCATCCGTAGCACAGTGGTTATAGTGCCAGCCACATACACAGAGGGTGGCAGGTTCGAACCCGGCCCGGGCCAGCTAAACAACTGCAACCAGAAAATAGCCAGGCTTTATAGCAGGTGCCTGTAGTTCCAGCTACTTGGGAGGCTGAGGTAAGAGAATCGCTTAAGGCAAGAGTTTGAGGTTGCTGTAAGCTGTGATGCCACAACCCTCTACCTAGGGTAACAAAGAGAGACTCTGTCTCAAAAAAAGAAAACAACAACAACAAAAAAGGATCATTTTTTTCAGTAAGTCATTCTACCCTTCCCTCCATTACAACCTCAACCCAGGCCAGGCCATCAGGAAGTATCAGTTTATCAGAGTTGAGACTATAGATCCAGATCGCTCCTCCAGCCTCACCTGTCCTTTTACCCTTGGGCAGCTCCATAGCCCCAGACTCTGTGCCTGAAGAGGAGAGGTTTAGTTGCAACACTATCCATGAACTGAGAGGTAGAGATATGGTAGATTAGAGTCCGTGACAGCCACTGGGAGAGTGGGGTTGGTTGTCCAGAAAACCCAAAAGAAACAGCCCACAGGAGATAGTGATTTGGGCAAAGTGTACAGATAACCTTTCAGATCTAGTCTCCCAGGGCAGCTTCCTGCACCATCTGATCCTCAGCCCTTTTCTCTTCTTGAGAGAGGAATATTTTATCAATCCTGACTCACCCTCTTCCATACCTCTCTCCTTACAAAAGTATCACCAAAGACTTCTGTACATTTGCTGAGCTGATAAGATAATGACAATATGCCTTGCTTGGCTCAGACATCTCATTGCCAAGAAGATAGAAACAAACAGGAAAGAGATTGGGGTACAGCAATAAAAATAGTGAAGGGATGGATCTGTTTACTGGAGGACAGATTAAAAGAAGCAAATGTCTTGTGGTGGGTGCCTGTTGTCCCAGCTACTTGGGAGGCTGAGGCAAGAGAATCAGAAACCCAAGAGTTTGAGGTTGCTAAGAGCTAAGACACTCTGGCACACTACCCAGGGTAACCAAGTGAAACACCGTCACAAAAAAAAAAAAAAAAAAAGATGGCTCGGCGCCTGTGGCTCAATGGGCTAAGGCGCCAGACATATACACCTGAGCTGGTGGGTTCGAATCCAGCCCGAGTCCGCCAAACAACAATGACGGCTACAACCAAAAAAATGGCCGGGCGTGTGGCGGGCCCCTGTAGTCCCAGCTACTTGAGAGGTGGAGGCAGGAGACTCACATAAGCCCAGGAACTGGAGGTTGCTGTGAGCTGTGATGCCACGGCACTCTATCCAGGGTGACAGCTTGAGGCTCTGTCTGAAAAAAAAGAAAAAGGGAGAAACAATTTACAGTATACCTGAATGAGTCTCAAAATAGTGCTGCTAAATGAAAGAAGCTATACCAAAATGAGTATATCCTGAATTATTCCATTTATAAGAAAACCTGCTCCCCAACAATAAAAAAAAAAAAAGGAGGAAATAAAAAGATCCTAACATAAAAAAAAAAGAAACCCTGGAAAATACAAATGGGTTCATACCTTCCCATCCTGCCACCATGCCTGGCTACTTTTTTAGAGATGCATGAGACTCTGTCTCAAAAAAATAAGAAATAAATAAAAATAAATAAAAGACTTTTGCCCAGGCTAGAGCACTATGATGTCAGCCTAATTGATAGCAATCTCAGACTTCTAGGTTCAAGTGATCCTCCTTCCTCAGTTTCCCAAGTAGATGGGACTACACATGTCTGCCATGACAGCTGGCTAATTTTTCTTTCTTTCTTTTTTTTTTTTTGAGACAGAGCCTAAGCTGTCATCCTGGGCAGAGTGCTGTGGCATCACAACTCACAGCAACCTCCAACTCCTGGGCTCAAGCGAGTCTCCTGCCTCTGCCTCCCAAGTAGCTGGGACCACAGACACCCGCCACAACGCCTGGCCATTTTTTGGTTGCAGCCGTCATTATTGTTTGGCGGGCAGGGCTGGATTCGAACCCGCCAGCTCAGGTGTACGTGGCTGGCGCCTTAGCCCATTGAGCCACAGGCGCCAAGCCAATTTTTCTATTTTTAGTGGAGATGGGGTCTTACTCTTGCTTAGGCTGTGTTCAAACTCCTGAGATCAGGCAATCCACCCACCTTGGCCTCCCAGAGTGCTAGGATTACAGATGTGAGCTCCCGTGACCAGCCTTGCTTCATTTGTTGAACAGACAAATGAAGTACCTACTGTGAGTGAATCAGTTCTGGGGATTTAAAGGGGCCTGGGGAAGGAGAAATGAAACCACACCAGCCTTGTCAACCTCTTTGAATCTTATTAGAACCAACTTTGAATTCCCTCCAACTAGCTTCTCAAAGACACTGCCTCCCCTCCAACTACCTTATTAGAACCAACTGTCAGGGTTGGGCATGGTGGCTTACGCCTGTAATCCCAACATTATGAGAGGCTGAGGTGGGTGGATTGCCTGAGCTCACAGGTTTGAGACCAGTGTGAGGCAAAGAGAAACCTGTCTCCAAAAACAGCCGGGCGTTATGGCAGGGGCCTGTAGTCCCAGTTACTTGGGAGGCTGAGGCAAGATAATTGCCTGAACCTAAGAGTTTGAAGTTGCTGTAAGCTATGAAGCTGTGGCATTGTACCAAGGGCAACAAAGTGAGACACTGTCTTTTTTTTTTTTTTTTTTGAGACAGATTCTCAAGCTGTCACCCTGGATAGAGTGCTGTGGCATCACCGCTCACAAAAACCTCCAATTCCTGGGCTCAAGCGAGTCTCCCGCCTCCCAAGTAGCTGGGACTACAGGCGCCTGCCACAACGCCCTGCCATTTTTTTGGTTGCAGCCATCATTGTTGTTTGGTGGGCCCCGGCTGGATTCAAACCCACCAGCTCAGGTGTACATAGCTGGTGCCTTAGCTGCTTGAGCCACAGGCACCGAGCTGAGACACTGTCTTAAAAAAACCAAAAATGTGGCTAGGCGCCTGTGGCTCAACGGGCTAAGGCGTCAGCCACATACACCTGAGCTGGCGGGTTCGAATCCAGCCCGGACCTGCCAAACAACAATGATGGCTGCAACCAAAAAATGGCCGAGCATTGTGGCAGGCACCTGTAGTCCCAGCTACTTGGGAGGCAGAGGCAGGAGACTCGCTTTAGCCCAGGAATTGGAGATTGCTGTGAGCTGTGATGCCACAGCACTCTATCCAGGGTGACAGCTTGAGGCTCTGTCTCAAAAAAAAAAAAA
>CAUYON010136165.1:0-18701 GCA_963573935.1 Arctocebus calabarensis
ACTGGAAGAGTCTACAGTGTTACCCAGCATGCTGTTGGCATTGTTGTAAACAAACAAGTTAAGGGCAAGATCCTTGCCAAGAGGATTAATGTTCGTATTGAGCACATTAAGCACTCTAAGAGTCGAGATAGCTTCCTGAAACGTGTGAAGGAAAATGATCAGAAAAAGAAGGAAGCCAAAGAGAAAGGTACTTGGGTTGAAGTGAAGTGCCAGCCTGCTCCACCCAGAGAAGCCCACTTTGTGAGAACCAACGGAAAGGAGCCTGAGCTCCTGGAACCCATTCCCTATGAATTCATGGCATAATAAGCATATAACATAGCACACAGGAGTACCAGGGGACCCATGTTTTTAGGTGCAAGAACCTATTTATTCCCCATGAGCTCATGGCATAATAGGTATACAGTGTAGCACACAGGATAACCCCCGTAGACCCCATGTAACAGTGATACAAGGTGCTGGAACCTAGTTCCCATGAATTCAAAAGTCAGTCAACACTTTATCACATTCAATGGCAAGTTGCCCCCTACTGAGCTACTGGAACCTTTTCCCTATGAATTCATGGCATGGTAGATGAAAATAATAGCCTACTACTACTGTAAAAATGTTTGTTCATTCACCAAAAGTGTGATTTTTCCCCCCCAAAGAAGTATTAAAGCAAATTTTCATGTGTCATTAAAAAAAAAAAAAAAAAAGACCCTGACTTTCTGGTGATGTCCTGCCTGTGATGTGCTCACTGTGCCTGGGCTTACCTGGATAATTGTTTAAGTTTTTGTAGAGATGAGGATGTGGCTGTGTTGCCCAGATTGGTCTGAACTCATGGCTAAAGCATTCCTCCTTCTTCTGCTTCCCAAAGTGCTGAAACTACAGGTGTGAGCCACTGAACCCAGCCAGCATTAACCTTTTAAATGTACAATTTAGCAATCCACACTTGAAAAGCCAGCCTATAAGAGCAAAAATAACAGGACACACGAAAATCCATACAAGATATTTATTGCAATGCTATTTGAAGTGGCACAAAATTGGACCCCTTTCTAGGGGTCTTTTGCCCATTGCAAGGATTGGCCGTTGGTGGCAGCTCTTTCAAGGGCGGGGCATTCCAAGGATTATAATTGGATAAATTAGTTTTTTCATATCTGGCACTACGCTGCTTCCGTGGCATATTTAGAGCTCCAGCTCTTGACCTATAGGAATATCTCAGTCCGTTGGAATTCTAAGGGAAAGGCAGCAAACAAGCTCCAAGGGTCGATTCCTGGACTTCCTAAAAAGCTTCAGTGAGGCCTGTAATCCTAGCATTCCGGGAGGCCGAGGCAAGTGGATTGCCTGGGCTCACAAGTTCGGGAACAGCAGAGCCAGAGCAAGACCCCATCTCTAAAAATAGCCGGGCATTGTGGCGGGCTCCTGTAATCCTAGCCACTCGGGAGACTGAGGCAAGAGACTCCTTGAGCCCAAGAGTTTGAGGTTGCTGTGAGCTGTGACGCCACCGCACTCTACCAGGGCCACCAAGTGAGACTCTGTCCCAAAACAAAAGCAAAATTTGCAGGCTGAAGGGTGTGTACTTGTGTTCTGGACAGGAGCCACTCCTGGACCTCACGCCCAGCCCCTTCTTCACGCGATCTTCGAAGGCAGTGGGGAGGCGCTAAGCGCAGGAAGGGACCAGGCCACCACTGGGCGGGCAGAGCCGCGCTGCGGCAGGACTGCAGTTTCCGGCACGCCCCGCGCCCAGCCTCGCTTTCCCAGAAGGCCGCGGGTGGCAGCTCGTTCAAGGGCGGGGCATTCCCGACGTGCCGCGCGGCGCGCCATTTACCGTTGGATTTGAATAGCTGCACAGTTCTACCTAGGGGCGGTGGTGGAGGCATGGGCGCTCCGACTTTGCCCCCGGCCTGGCGGCTCTTTCTCAAGGATCATCGTGTCTCTACGTTCAAGAACTGGCCCTTCTTGGAGGGCTGCGCCTGCACCCCGGAACGGGTGAGACTGCCCGGCTTCTCGGGCTCCTGCAGGCCCGCCCCGTCCCGGAGCCCGGACGCGGAACGTACCCTCCCGGGGACTGCAGGTCCCACTGCAGGGGCGAGGATCCCAGCATCCCTCCCCTCCTCTGACCGCAGAACAACCCTTCCCCGGGGGTGTCGGCGCCACTGTGACTAGGGCCCAGGAGTCCAGGCCACCCTCCCCTCGGTCCCCTCCCCGCCCGGGCCGGTGGACGTCCTCTCCAGCGGACTGCGGGCCCCACTGGGTCCCGGGGGTCTTTGCTGCCGCTTCTGCTCACGAGCGGTGCTGTCCCTTGCAGATGGCCGAGGCCGGCTTCATCCACTGCCCTACTGAGAACGAGCCCGACTTGGCCCAGTGTTTCTTCTGCTTCAAGGAGCTGGAAGGCTGGGAGCCAGATGACGACCCCATGTAAGTCCCTTGAAGCCAGCCTCGATAGGCTTCCCCGGCCACATGGCGGAACCTTTTGTTCAGAAGTGGGGCTTGTGAACAGGGTGTGCGTTGGAAACACTTAATGCAGGAGGGAAGACTTCCCAGACGCTTATTGTTTCTTAAATGGCTGTCGTGAAGGAATACCTCTCTAGGTCCGAGAGCCTTGGTGATGCTTCCACTCTTCATCAAATCTGGTTTGGCCAGAAGGTCCTTGGGGTGGATATTGAAGAAAGTCTCACTCATGCAAGGTGCTTGATGTCTTTCAAGTTCAACAGAAGTTAGCAGATCCTGTTGTTCTGAAGTCTCAGGAATTTCGAAGCGCTTTTTTTCTTTGAAATTTTTTGAAAATCTTTGAGATATTTTTTGAAAATCCAGCTTTATTGCGATGTAATCTACATGGTGCAAAAAAATCACCCTTTTGGCTAGGCGCCTGTGGCTCAACTGGCTAAGGCGCCAGCCACATACGCCTGAGCTGGCGGGTTCGAATCCAGCCCAGGCCCACCAAACAACAATGACGGCTGCAACCAAAAAATGGCCTGGCGTTGTGGCAGAGGCCTATGGTCCCAGCTACTTGGGAGGCAGACGCAAGAGACATGCTTGAGCCCAGAAATTGGAGATTGCTGTGCGCTGTGATGCCACGGCACTCTCTCCAGGGTGACAGCTTGAGGCTTTTTCTCAAAAAAAAAAAAAAAAAAAAAAATCACCCTTTTAAAGTGTACACTTCAGTATTTAGGATTTTGTTCTTCAAGACACCTACTTAAAAAAATTTCTGGGCTCAGCGCCTGTGAGCAGAGGGTTTGGGAAGCACAGTAGACAGCTAAGGCGCCAGCCACGTACACCTGAGCTGGTGTTCGAATCCAGCCCGGCCCACCAAACAACAATGACGTCTGCAACCAAAAAATGTCTGGGCGTTGTGGCGGGCGCCTGTAGTCCCAGCTACTTGGGAGGCGGAGGCAAGAGACTTGCTTGAGTCCAGGAATTGGAGGTTGCTGTGAGCTGTGATGCCATTGCACTCTATCCAGGGTGACAGCTTAAGGCTCTGCCCAAAAAAAAAAAAAAAAAAAATTCTGTTTGTGGGCGATGCCTGTGGCTCATGGAGTAGGGCACCAGCCCCATATACCGAAGGTGGGGGGTTCAAACCCGGCCTCGGCTGAACTGCAAAACAGAAAAATAGCCGAGCATTGTGATGGGCGCCTGTAGTCCCAGCTACTCGGGAGGCTGAGGCAAGAGAATCGCCTAAGCCCAGGAGTTGGAGGTTGCTGTGAGCTGTGTGACGCCATGGCACTCTACCCAGGGTGATAAAGTGAGACTCTGTCTCTACAAAAAAAGAAAAGAAAAAATTCTGTGTATTCATTCTGATGTATTCTACATGTCTCTCCATAGGGAAAGGCCATATTCTGTTCTCTCCTTTTTATCTCGTCAGAGTTGATTATTTCCACAAGTTTTATTTTTTCCCCTAGAGAAAATTATTTCTCTTATTGGTCAGAAAAGAGCTGCTGGGTTTTTTGTTGTTGTTGTTTGTTTTTTTGAGACAGAGCCTCAAGCTGTCACCCTGGATAGAGTGCTGTGGCATCACACCTCACAGCAACCTCCAACTCCTGGGCTCAAGCGAGTCTCTTGCCTCTGCCTCCCAAGTAGCTGGGACTACAGATGCCTGCCACAATGCCTGGCCATTTTTTGGTTTCAGCCGTCATTGTTGTTTGGCGGGCCTGGGCTGGATTCGAACCTGCCAGCTCAGGTGTACGTGGCTGGCGCCTTAGCCCGTTGAGCACAGGCGCTGAGCCAGCTGCTGGGTTTTTTTTTTCTTGATATGTTTGCTATTATGATCAAGTGTTGATTGGAATGGTATGGTGATTTTATCAGTGATCACTGGGAAAGTATCAGTAATATTCTTTTTTGTTGTTGGTGTTGCAGTTTGGCTGGGGCTGTGTTTGAACCCACCACCCTCAGTGGATGGGGCTGGCCCCCTACTCACTGAGGCACAGGGACACTCAGTGATATCATTCTTGAGGGAGAATTTCTAAGTGTTGCACTGTTTTCAGATTATAATTACTATTGGCCATTGGACTTTGTGTAGCTGTTTTTATTTTAATACTGTTCTTGTTAGGTGACAGCTGCTCAGGGAGATTCCCATGGCAGAGAACGATGGTGTGAGGTAGAGGGATCCCCTGGGGAAGACTGGTCCATGATGTTCCCTGTTCTGAACCAGTGGATTCTATAAAATTCCAGGGAAATGAAATTACTTCAAACAGTAATACCTCACTTATACTCACTTATGCTCACTTATACCATCTAACACTTTCCCCACTAATTGCTGAAGGAGTCCAGATAAAATATATCAACCACAGGGATATGGGGGAAGACTATAGAGGGAGAAGGTGCTAAGTCTTAGCAGCTGAGACAAGCCATGTGGGAATGTGGCTGGGGGCAAATCACTAGTTCCAACTTCAGTCTTAACACTTTACTCTGGAAGCAGAACACAGTGTGCTCCTTAGGTGAACTGCTGATTTCCCCTGTTACCTGATTTCCTGTTGACTTACTTATGTATTGATTTTTCTAGAGAGGAACATAAAAAGCATTCATCTGGTTGTGCTTTCCTTTCTGTCAAGAAGCAGTTTGAAGAATTAACCCTCAGTGAATTTTTGAAACTGGACAGAGAAAGAGCCAAGAACAAAATTGTATGTATGACTGGGAGTAAGAACTGAAAGCAAGCTCTGTTCCATATCTTTAGTGCTAAACCACCCAGGCCCTAAAAAAAGAACGAGATTCTGTGTTTTCCTTAGGCAACATTTTTTTCTTCCTGAGACAGTCTCACTATGTCACCCTTGGTAGAGTGCCGTGACGTCACAGCTCACAGCAACCTCAAACTTTAGAGTTTAAGCAATTTTCTTGCCTCAGCCTCCCAAGTAGCTGGGACTACAGGAGCCCGCCACAATGCCTGGTTATTATTATTTTTTTGTGGTTGTCATTGTTGTTTAGTAGTCCTGGACTGGGTTCGAACCCTCCAGCCCTGGTGTATGTGGCCAGTGCCTAACCTGCTGAGCTGAGATTCCTTGGTTGGTGGGGACACAGTAATATTAGGAGTGGTTTCATGCCTCAGTGACCGTGTGTACGGGCAGTCACTTATGTGAGTGTATGTTATGTGTTAGCAGTAGTGTGAGCAGAGGGTTTGGGAAGCACAGTAGACAGTGTATTGGGAAGGGGGAGAAGGAGACAGTGTCCAGCAGGACCTAGGGGATTTCTGCAGGTGGACCTTGACTCTTGTCAAGGCACTGGATTATTGCCTCGGCAGAGTCACAAAGAGCTGCCCCCCAAGGAGTCAGACTGGAGAACAAGGCTTGCCAGAGAAGACCAGGGCTCCCAGTTAAATTGGAATTTCAGATAATCAAGGAATAATTTCTTGGTATAAATATGTCCTACATTTTCTATAGGTATTTACTAAAAAGTTAGTTATTTATCCTTTTTTAGGAACAGGATCTCTGGTACCCAGGTTGGAGTGCAGTGGTACAATTACCGTAACCTCAAGCTCTCACACTCAAGCTGCCTCCTCAGCCTCCTAAGTAGCAAGGACTACAGGTACCTGCCATCACACCTGGCTAATTTTTGTTTTTTTGTAGAGAAGAGGTCTTGCTATGTCCCAGGCTGGTCTCAAATTCTTGGCTCAAGTGATCCTCCTGTCTGGGCCTCCCCAAATGCTAGGATTACAGGCATGAACTGCCACACCCAGCAGCATCCTATATACACTCATTTGCTAAATCCGGCAGCTCTATACAGAATAGATACTGGCAGAGGTGGTGGGGTGGAGCTTAATAGCCTGTACCAAAGCACTGGCCGGGGTCAGGAGACACCCTGTTCCTGTTCCTGCCGCTCACAGACTTTGAGTGTATGCCAGTCTTGGTCACACTTTCCTTACTACACCTGTGTTGGACCCCACCCCATGGTTTCTGAGGTCTCTTCTCAGCTTTAAAATTGTATTCCCTTTTAGAGATCAGTATAAAATAATTCTGTCTAATATAGCTTCTAAATACTGAGGACTAAAATTGTATTTTGTCAGGATCAGTGGTCAGAAGACTGCATTGTGGGGAAACTAGGTACTTGAATGAAGCCTTGGCAGCCTCAGTGTTGGAAGTAGGCTGGGAGAGCCTTCTAGGTCAGGGCGGCAAGCTTTCTGTAAAGGCAGTCGGCCACAGAAGCACTATTGAATGTTATTCTTTGCTGTTTTTTACAAATGTAAAAGCCCTTCTTAGCCTGTGGCCATGATGGGCCAGCCCTGTTCTAGGAGGAAGAGCAGCTTACACACCTGAGCAAATGTCACAGGCAGGAGCCTGAGCTCAGCCTGAGCTCAGCTCAGGGGTGTAGCCAGCTGGTGGGAGCGGGTCTGGAGCACTGTGGGAGGCAAAGGAGTTAGGAGGGCACTGAGTTCTAACAGATCCATTGCAAAATGCAGATTAAGTGCTTATGGGCGCTGGGAATCGCTTAGCTCCAGTGTTACAAGGATGATGAAGAGGGGCCTGGTAAAAGACTGGACAGGCCATAGCTTTCAGGATGTGTGAGCTGAAGGGGCACAAGATCCTTTGGTCTCTGTCTCCTGGCATGCTGCAGCCTGTAGTCCCAGCTACTTGGGAGGCTGAGGCAAGAGAATCGCTTAAGCCCAAGGGTTTGAGGTTGCTGTGAGCTGTAACGCCATGTCTCTCTACCCAGGGCAACGTAGTGAGACACTGTCTCAAAAAAAAGAAAGAAAGAAATCAAAAAAAGAAAGAAAGAAAAAGTGAATATTTCACAGGCTGTCTTTAATTGGACAAATGGAGGAAAACTCTGGACTTTTCCTCTAGGAACTTTAGAAGCAAGGTAGGGCGGAGGTTGAGTTCCAAGCTCTGCCTCAGACCAGCTGGGTAGCCTGGAGCTGGTCACTCCTCCCTGGACTCAGATTCCTGTCTGTGTGACAGGGTGTGATAGCACCTGCTCCTGGGAACACTGTGAGCAGTAACTGAGCTAACATGGTGAGGCAGGTGGCATGGTGCTTGGTATGTACAGAGTGTTCTATGAATGTCATTGTGAAATGGTTGGGAGGGAGCTTAAATTAGATGCAGTGGAGTTCCTCGGGACGTTGCCCAGATGGCTTGGCCTTTTGCCCTTGCACAGGCAAGTTGGGTGCTCAACACATGTTTCCTTTTGTTGCCTTCTTTTTGATCTTATTTACAGAGTGTGATTTGGAAGCCCTTATTTCAGTTTCCTGTATTTATTTCTAGGCAAAGGAAACCAACAATAAGAAGAAAGAATTTGAAGAAACTGCACAGAAGGTGCGCTGTGCCATTGAGCAGCTGGCTGCCCTGGAGTGAGGTCTCTGGCCACATTCCCCTGGTCCCAGGGTGGCTTCATCCCTTCCCAGCTTATTCCCCAGTGTCTCCAGCCTTACCCAGGGGACCCCTGGGCAATACCTTCAGGAAAGGAGACATCAAATTTTTGAAATTAGATATTTCAACTATACTTTCACTTTTTTTTTTTTTTTTTTTTTATAAAGTGCACCAGAGGCTGCTTCTGCCTGTGCAGCTGGTGCTGTGATTATAAGTGACTGACTCTTTTTCTTTCTTTGGTAGTTTTGCTTTTTAAATTCCTGGACTAGCCGGTGGGGAGCAGGCAGAGCTGATAGCTTTGCCCTGTGGCCTCAGGCTCTCCGGCCCAGTGTGGACGTGGCAGTGCTCGTTAGACTCAGCTGCAGCTCCTCACCTGTCAGGCGTGTGCTACCTCACTGGCTTTCCTCCCGCCCTACATGGTTCTTGTGTGATGAGGGGGGAACTGAGACAACCTCCCCAGCTCCTAGTGTTTTGCAACATGGTTTTCCTGTTTTGTTTGAATTATTATTTCACAGAACACAGATTACAGAAAGCACAGAGCAGTCCTGAGGCAGTGGACACCCAAGAGTGAGCAGGCGATGCCTCTGGAGATGGAGCGAAGTAGCAGGGAGTATCTAGTAGGTCTCATTTATGACACTGCCACACAATTAGACAGGCCTCGTGCACTGCAGGGCACACACCGGCTGTTCCCTCCCTGCAGAAAAGGCAGTGGCCTGAATCCTTTTTAAATTACTTGGCTCAGTGCTGTGGGGACTGGCTGGGCTGCTGCAGGCCGTGTCTGTCTGTCAGCCTGGGCTGGCTGCCCAGGGTCAGCCTCTCGTTTGCTGCTCCAGTGTCACATCTGTCACAGAGCAGGGTGGGCGGGAGGCACATGCCCACAGCAGTCCTGCCATCCTCCGGAGGCCAGCTCCCCAGGGCTGCTGCCTGATGTTAAGGTAATAATTTGATTTCACCCTTTCCTCAAGTAAAGCTGCAGCGTAGGTTGTTACAGCCTCACTGGAAACCTCTGGAGTTACCTTAGTTGCTCTGAGAAATAAAAAGCATGTCCTTTCAAACCCTGCTGTAGACTTCACTGGGCTTTTAAAATACTGTCCGTTTTTTAGGCGAGCTGAGCCTTCCCTCCTGAGCAGGGGTGGTAAGGACAGGAGTCCCGCAGAGGGGCAGAGCTGACTGTGGGCTCCTCGGCCCTTTTGGGACTCAGCCCTTTTGTACTGTCTGGACTCCTGGGTATAAGTGGCTGTGAAAACATACCACTGACTTATTTATTGTTTTTACCACGTCTCAGAGAGTGAGATGTATTTTTCCCTCTAAACTTGGATGTGAGTGCAGTGGTTTTTGTTAGGAGAAAAACACCAGAGCTGCTCTGCTCATCCAGGCTGCTTGTTTCTGATACTTGTGCCATTCTGTAAGTGGACACTTCACTTTCATAACTGGAGCTTATCAACTGGCTTTGTAGAGAAGCTGGAAAAAAGTGTTTTGGTCCTCACTTCCCTGCACACTGGACAATAATGTACTTTTTTTTTAGAGACATAGTCTTATTTTATCACCCTCGTTAGAGTGCCATGGCGTCACACAGCTCACAGCAACCTCCAACTCCTGGGCTTAGGCGATTCTCTTGCCTCAGCCTCCTGAGTAGCTGGGACTACAGGCGCCCGCCACAACACCCGGCTAGTTTTTTGTTTTTTGCTTTTTGCAGTTCGGCCGAGGGCGGGTTTGAATTCGCCACTTTCGGTATATGGGGCCGGCGCCCCACTCGCTGAGCCACAGGCCCCAGTAATGTAGATGTTGGCTTTTGCCAGGCCATATAGTGGCTGGGGCTGGGCTGTCCTCTCAGTCCACCCTGCCACACGTCTCTTCTAGAAACTTGCTTTCTAAAGGCTGAGTTTATCATCAGGCTTTAATAACTGCAAGGGTTAGAAAGCCTGATCACCGTCTATTAATAAAGCCTGAAACCCTTGTTTAGGGTGACACCTTAACTTCCAATATGTGTCCACGTCTCAGGGTGGTATCTCAAGAGGGTTGTAATGTGTCTGGGAAGGGTGATTCACAGGCTGCCAAGCAGAGTTTGAGTAGCAGGTTAGAGTCCCAAGGGCCTTCCCCATTCCACAGGGAGTGGAGGTGACAGGGTGTTGTGGAAAACAGTGCCCACAGGGTGACACCAGCATAAGGGAGTGTGGAGGGTTGCCAAGCCACAGGCTGTGCCCACTTAAAAAGAAGAACATATTGGACAGCACCTGTGGCTAAGTAGATAGGGCGCTGGCCCAATATATTGAGGGAGGCAGGTTCGAACCCGGCCCCCGCCAAACTGCAACAAAAAAATAGCTGGATGTTGTGGCGGGCACCTGTAGTCCCTAAGAAACTAAGGGACTAAGAGAATCGCCTAAGCCCAGGAATTAGAGGTTGCTGTGAGCTGTGATCCCACAGCATTCTCCCAAGGACGATAAGGTGAAACTCTGTCTCTTAAAAAAGAACATGCAGTTGCCAGTTAGGTCTAACACTTAACTGGCAACTGCATTTTTAAATGTGGAAAAGGAGACCTTAATGAGGTGAAATAATTTGTACAGGATTACAGAACTGTTAAGTTTGAGGCCTGGGTTTTTTTTGTTGTTTTTTTTTTGTAGAGACAGAGTCTCACTTTATCGCCCTGGGTAGAGTGCCGTGGCGTCACACAGCTCACAGCAACCTCCAACTCCTGGGCTTAGGGTATTCTGCCTCAGCCTCCCAAGTAGCTGGGACCACAAGATCCCACCACAACACTCGGTTATTTTTTTCTTTCTTTCTTTCTTTCTTTCTTTCTTTTTTTTTTTGCAGTTTTTGGCTGGGGCTGGGTTTGAACCCACCACCCCCAGCATATGGGGCTGGCGCCCCATACTCACTGAGCCATAGGCGCCATCCCCAGCTGTTTTTTTGTGACAGTTCGGCTGGGGCTGGGTATGAACCCATCACCCTCGATATATGGGGCCAGTGCCTTACTGACTGAGCCACAGGTGCCCCCCAAGGCCTGGCTTTTGAGCCCAGGCAGTCTAACTGCAAACCTGGGCTCACTCCCTGACACTGCCTAGTCTCAGGGGCGGCCAGCTGCCTGATTCTGAGGAGGGAGGCTTGTCTTTAAAGGGTCCTCATTCCATTTTCAGAAAGTCAAATGGAACAGAGACCCACTCTAGGTTCCCAGAGATCTTCACTATGTACTTTAACCTTTTATTTTGAAAGTAAGGGCACAGAGGGTCCTGTACCCTTCCCTAGCTTCTCCACTGCGATGACAGCATGACATCTGTCTGGACACGCATAGCCTGGCTTGCTCTGCGCCAGTCTCGCATCACAGAGGCTTTCTTGTCTTGACTTGGGTGACTCCAGCTCATAACAAGGCGGGGACCCAACCCAGCTGTGGGTTTTCTCTCTGTTGGACTCAGCTTGCAGTATTTTTCCTGTTTTCAGCTGGATGGGACCAAACTGAGCCCTTCACTTCTGGGGTTTCCACTGGTACCCAAAATGGTGACATTGGTCTCTGTGTTCCCTCAGATATTTGCCTCTGGGCCCACGGTGGCAGGCACTGCATCTCTGGCAGGGAGTTCACAGGGTTTCTTGTTCTTGTCTTCTGGAGAGTGGGAAGACAGGTCAGCAAATAGCGACTGTGGGAATTGCCAACCAAGCATCTGACCAAGACAGAGCCACCAACTGCGTGGGTGGCAACTGGACAGGGCCTCTCTAAACTTGTGTTTGTCCCAGCCCACAGAGTAGGCCTCTGGGTGTATCAGGAAGGGAGAGGCGCTTAGGGCAGAGAGAACAGAAATGTGCAGGCATTCTGTGAGGTGGGGAGGGGCATAGGCCCCGAGCAAGACCCCATCAGAGGCTGCTGGGCTCTCTGGGCAGGTGAGGCCAGGGCAGCTCCATTGAGCCCCTCAGGTCAGAGTTATGCTCAAAGATGAGACACGCCCTCCCAGCTGGGCCACATCTCACAAAGTGCACATTTGTGCAGAATGAAAAGGCACATTTCCGACCCACGACCACAAGTGTTTGAGAGCCCTTTAGAATGTCAGTGATGAGGCTATGGGGTGACTTAGCTCCTTAAAGTACCCGAGTGAAGGGGCTGGCCTGTCAGGGTAGTTTAACGAGCTGCCTTCTCTGTTGGAGCAAAGTCAGGTGCTGAGCTGAGCTGGGTGTCACCTGGTGCTGAGCTGAGCTGCTGGGACAGGAATATAGCTGGTGGTTTCAGCTGCCTCCCCAGTCTGTGCTGGAGGCAGCAAATACATGTGTTACCAGCCTGGACCAGGGCGCATCTCCCTGTGGCCACAGCTGGACCAGGCGACCTGTTCCCACTGGTGTGGGGTAGTTAAATATGGGTGTTTTTTTTTTTGAGACAGAGCCTCAAGCTGTCACCCTGGATAGAGTGCTGTAGCATCACAGCTCACAGCAACTGGGCTCAAGCGAGTCTCCAGCCTCCGCCTCCCAAGTAGCTGGGACTACAGGCGCCCGCCACAATGCCCGGCCATTTTTTGGTTGTAGCTGTCATTGTTTGATGGGACCGGGCTGGATTCGAACCCGCTAGCTCAGGTGTACGTGACTGGCGCCTTAGCTGCTTGAGCCACAGGCACCGAGCCTAAATGTGGGTTTTAAAAAAGAGAGATATGGGCTCGGCGCCTGTGGCTCAGCGGGCTAAGGCGCCAGCCACGTACACCTAAGCTGGTGGGTTCGAATCCAGCCCGGGCCCGCCAAACAACAATGATGGCTGCAACCAGAAAATGGCCGGGCGTTGTGGCGGGCGCCTGTAGTCCCAGCTACTTGGGAGGCGAGGCAAGAGACTCGCTTGAGCCCCGGAATTGGAGGTTGCTGTGAGCTGTGATGCTACGGCACTCTATTCAGGGTGACAGCTTGAGGCTCTGTCTCAAAAAAAAAATAAAAAATAAAGTTTGACCTTTTAAAAAAAAAAAAGAGAGACATGGTGGGCGCCTGTGTCGCAGCTACCCAAGCTGAGGTAAGAGAATCGCCTAAGCCCAGGAGTTGGAGGTTGCTGTGAGCTGTGTGAAGCCACAGCACTCTACAGAGGGCAATAAAGTGAGACTGTCTACAAAAAAATGAAGAGACATGGGTGCAGCCTTGTGTTTTGTCACTTACAATTGGAATCTTTTCCATCAAAAGGCCATCCTGGGCTCAGCGCCTGTGGCTCAACGGGGTAGGGCGCCAGCCTCGTACACCTGAACTGGCGGGTTCAAATCCAGGCCCCGGGCCCGCCAAACAACGACGGCTGCAACCAAAAAAAAAAAATGGCCAGGTGTTGTGGCAGGCGCCTGTAGTCCCAGCGACTTGGGAGGCAGAGGCAGGAGACTCGCTTGACCCCAGGACTTGGAGGTTGCATTGAGCTGTGATGCCATAGCACTCTATCCAGGGTGACAGCTTGAGGCTCTGTCTCAAAAAAAAAAAGTAAAAGTAAAAGGCCATCCTGCCCAGGTTTCAGTAGGAGTGGTCTGACGCAACTTTGGAGAAGCCCTGCTGCCTGGAGCAGGCATGCTGTTCTGTGTTAGGAGGAACAGTAAAAGCAGCACCTTTCTGCACTGGACTAGGATAGGATTTGGGGAGCAAACTAACAGAATTCATCAAAGTAGCCCCTCAAGGTTCAGCACCTACTGCTAAAAATCGCACAGTGGGCATTTGTGTTGCCCATGACACAGAAAGCCAGTGACAGGCCACAGGAATTGTGAAGGAGGAAACGTCTACTTGAGAAGATGTACTTGCTGGAGGGGAGGCACGGACTGCCTCAATTAGGGATTTTTATGGAGGCAAAAATGAATAATACATGAGGGGAATGAACATCATTACAAGTCTCGGGTGGAGTGTGGTACACAGAGGCACAGTAAGGAATCAGGAACGAAAAATGGATAAGTCCCTCCCACAGTGGAGAGCTTAGTATTAAATGAGCTGGGTCATTCTTTGTCTTGTGTGCAGGCTCAAGGGGTCCTTGGGCAGTGCCACAGAAAGTTACCAAGTTCTCAGCAATTCTTACTAGCATAAGAAAACTACAAAAAAAATTAAAAGATGTTTTCTTGCTTATGGAGCCGATTACACCAATGCTAAGGGGACAGTCAGTGGCCCCAGCTGCCATGCAGGGCTTAAAACACTGAGTCCAGGATGTAAAGCAGATGAGTGTGTCTGGCCGGGCCCTCTCCCACCCTGCAGCATGAATGAAATGTGTTCATTCTGCCTAGATGTGGCTCTTAAGCCTCCCTCTAGTTAGCAGCGGCCTCAAGCAGTGCCTGTTTCTTGGGCCTTGACAGCTGAATTCTGTTCTGCTTAAGGTTTATATGGATGCAAAGAACAGACCCTCTCGAATCAGCTCAAGTGCAGGGTGGTCACTGGAAGTGCATGCTACAGGCAGCCAGACCGTGCCTGTTGTCCTTGCTCCCTGAACACATTGAATTCATACCTTGCAGGAGGGTGGTTTAGACCAGCTAATGTAACACTGATCCTTGTTACAATGCTTTATTTATGCTAAATGTTAGATGCCCAGGAGTTTTCATTATGTTCTGTTCCTTCCCCAGTTGTAATCAGGGGCTGGAAGGAGGCCCCAGCAAGGGGGTAGGGGGGGTTGCTGCTCCCAAGCACCTTCCAGGTCCAACCCTTAAGAGAAAGGAGGTTCCCAGGGCAGGGGCCAGCCGGTGCAGGGGTACCTCAACTGATGCAGTGGGGAAAGCCCCTCCTGCCCACATGCCTGATGGTCTTTGGTGCAGGTGTGTGGAAAGGCAGACAACCTTTTCATCCCAGCAGTTCTCTGCCACTCTATCTAAATTCTCTCTGAAATGCTGTTTCAGGCTCGACGCCTGTGGCTCAACGGGCTAAGGCACCAGCCACATACACCTGAGCTGGCGGGTTCGAACCGGCCCAGGCCTGCCAAACAACAATGACGGCTGCAACCAAAAAATGGCCAGGCATTGTGGCAGGTGCCTATAGTCCCAGCTACTTGGGAGGCAGAGGCAGGAGACTCGTTTGAGCCCAGGAATTGGAGGTGGCTGTGAGCTGTGATGCCACAGCACTCTATCCAGGGTGACAGCTTGAGGCTCTGTCTCAAAAAAAAAAAAAAAAAAGAAAAGGCTCAGCGCCCGTGGCTCAACGGGCTAAGGCACCAACCACGTACACCAGAGCTGGCGGGTTCGAATCCAGCCCAGGCCTGCCAAACAACAATGATGGCTGCAACCAAAAAATGGCTGGGCGTTATGGTGGGCGCCTGTGGTCGCAGCTACTTGGGAGGCGGAGGCAGGAGACTCGCTTGAGCCCAGGAATTGGAGATTGCTGTGAGCTGTGATGCCACAGCTCTATCCAGGGTGACAGCTTGAGGCTCTGTCTCAAAAAAAAAAAGAAAAGAAAAGAAATACTGTTTCAATAACTGCTGGGATTGTTTTTCTTTCTATTTTCCTCGAACTGGGGCCCAGCAGAATAAAAATATCCAAACACTCTAAGACAGCGGTTCTCAACCACTGACCCACAGGAACTGTATTAAAGGGTCATGGCATTAGGAAGGTTGAGAACCACTGCTCTAAGATGAGAACCATGGGTCAGCCCTGAGAGTCAATATCACTGTGGCTGTTCACCTGACCTCTGGCCCCTGTGCAGGATCTGCCCAGCAGTGACCACATGAGGCCCTCCTAGTGTCTGAGGTTTAACCCCAGGCCATCCACCCAGGCTACCTGTCCTGTTCCTCCCAACCACCTCATTGTAATGCCTTCTATTTGGCTCCCCTGCCTTCTTCCATACCTGTTCTAGAAGGTTCTTTATGCATTTTTGCTCAGGGAGTGACCCGGCAGGTAGAGGCTAGCCTTGCTGGATGTGCTTTTGTAATTGCAAACTCAAGCAGCCTGCTGTAGGCCCTGACCACCCACTGCACATCACTGTCCCATCTGGCTGGTCCTCAGGACTAGCCCAGCACCACATGTCCCTCCTACCTTCCTGAGCTCAGATGCTTCCAGGAACATAGGGCCCTGGTCCTGCTGAGCATCCTCCTGGCCAGTCTTGGGCCAGACTCACCATCCTCTCCAGCTGTGCATACTGGCAGGGCAGGCCCATTCCGCCTTGCCACTGGAGAACCAGAGGTTTAGCAAAACTGGGGCCAGCTAGGTGACTCACACCTGTAATCCTAGCACAAGATGTTGCAGTTTGGCCGGGGCTGGGTTTGAACCAGCCACCCTGGGTACATGGGGCCAGCGCCCTATTTACTGAGCCCACAGGCACTGCTCCATTGATTTTTGTTTTTTTTTTTTGAGACAGAGTCTCACTATGTCATCCTCAGTAGAGTGCTGTAATGTCACAGCTCACAGCAACCTCAAACTCTTGGCCTTAAAAGAGTCTCCTGCCTCCGCCTCTGCCTCCCAAGTAGCTGGGACTACAGGTGCCCTGTAGGTGCCTGAGGTAGGAGGATGGATCCCTTCAGTCAGGAGTTTGAGACCAACCTTAGTAAGAGTGAGACACTCAGGCCCGTATACCAAGGGTGGTGGGTTTGAACTGGCCCCGGCCAAACTGCAACAACAACAGCAAAAAAATGAGTGAGACACCCTGTCTCTATTAAAAATAGGAAAATTATCCAGGGGAGGTTGTGTGCAGCCAGCACCTGTAGTCCCAGCTAATCCGGAGGCTGAGGCAGAAGCAGAAGGATCATTTGAACCCAGGAGTTTGAGGTTGCTATTAGCTACCATGACACCACAGCACTCTAGGCAGGCAACAGAGTGAGATTCTGTTTCAAAAAAAGAGAAATCTGGTTCGGCACCTGTGGCACAAGCAGCAAAAGCACCAGACACATACACCTGAGTTGGCGAGTTCAAATCCAGCCCAGGCCCGCCAAACAACAATGATGGCTGCAACCAAAAAAAATAGCTGGCGTTGTGGCAGGCGCCTGTAGTCCCAGCTACTTGGGAGGCGGAGGTAGGAGAATCTTTTAAGCCCAAGAGTTTGAGGTTGCTGTGAGCTGTGACACCACAGCACTCTGCTGAGGATGTCATAGTGAGACTCTGTCTCACACACACACACAAAATCAATGGAGCAGTGCCTGTGGCTCAGTAAATAGGGCACTGGCCCCATATATCCAGGGTGGCGGGTTCAAACACAGCCCCAGCCAAACTGCAACAATAAAAAAATAGCTGGGCATTGTGGCGGGCACCTGTAGTCCCAGCTACTCGGGAGACTGAGGCAAAAGAATTGCCTAAGCCCAAGAACTGGAGGTTGCTGTGAGCTGTGACACCACAGCACTCTACCGAGGGTGACAAAGTGAGACTCTATCTAAAAAAAAAGAGGGATCTTCTTGGCTGTGAAATGAAGAAAAAGGAAAGAAAAATAAAAGGGAGGGAGGGAGGAAAGAAGGAAAAATAGAAATATGCCCAGGTTAGGCACTGTGGGAGGCTGAGCTTGGTTCAAGGCTGCAGTGAGCTGTGATGACGCCACTGCAGGCCATCCTGGGTGACTGAGCAAACAAGACGCATTTTTAAAACATTGTTTAAAAAAGGAAAAGAAAAGAACTAGAAGAAGAAAGGAAGAAAAGTAAAAGAAATAAGCTCAAGAAGACCTGCTGCCAGCTGGTGGGGATGTCAGGATTTGAACCCGGCATGCAGCACGGCTACCTGCGGTTCTGCGACTTCCAGCTCCCTCCCCGAGGGTCAAGCTGCCACTGCAGGGAGATGGATGGAGAGGTCAATGCCAGGCCAGCTGCTGAAGGAAGCGGTCGCGCCTAGGAGTGACTCGGGCTGCGCCCTGCGCCCACCATCCGGCCCCATGGCCTGGCCGGGTGCGCTGCTCAGCTTCGTGCTGCTGGCTGCCGCGGTCGCCAGTGACTACTGGTACGTCCTGGAGGTGGCAGACGCGGGCAACCTCACTGGCGGCCCTGGGCGCACCGAGCAGCTGTCCTCATACTTGGGGCTCTGGCACATCTGCGAAGGTGAGTGGCCACCTCGCCCTCCTCGGCACCGGGGTCACCCTAGGGTGGCGTAGCCCATCAGGCAGAGGGGCGGCGGCAGAGGAAGGAGTCCTGCCTGGGGCCAGGCTGGGGGCGTGGAGCCTTCCTGAGCAGAAACCAGAGACGTCTGCTGTCCCTGGCTTCTCCTGTTCTGAATCCTGCCTTGTGCAAAATCAGCGCAGGTCTCCCAAAGCTTGTCAGGGGTGGGGTGGGGGCCACTTGGTGCTGGGTTTCCCTCCTCAACCTCCCAGTCAGGAGAAAAGGATACCTGTAGGGGACTGGGTCATTGTGCAAGGCAGGGAAAGGCTGTGCTAGGGGCTAGGGGGCAGGGGGCAGGGTAGTGGGGGCAGCCCTTCCACTAGCAGGGGGCTGTGCGACTGCGTGGTGGGGGAGGCCCCATGTGTAGCTGGGGGGCCTCTGGGATGACCACAGGCTTCATTCCAGTGACTGGGAGTTGGTCACCTCCCCTGGTTTGAGCGCGGAGGAAAGAGGGTTCAAACAACAGGTCCAGAAAGAGGAGAGTTTTCCAAATTCCCCCCAGTGCCACCCCTCAGAGCTTCTCCTCATCTGGTGAGGATGTGCCTGGGGCTTCCCCTGTACAGGGTCTGTGCTGGGAGCAGTGGCAGAAATGACAGATGAGGATGTAGGGGTGCTCCAGGGGGTATGTGACTAGGACTGTGTCAGTGAGTGTGAGTGAGCAAGCTCCAGTGCGTATGTGACTAGGACTGTGTCAGTGAGTGTGAGTGAGTATGCTCCAGTGCGTATGTGAATAGGACTGTGTCAGTGAGTGTGTGAGCATGCTCCAGTGCGTATGTGACTAGGACTGTGTCAGTGAGTGTGAGCATGCTCCAGTGCGTATGTGACTAGGACTGTGTCAGTGAGTGTGTGAGCATGCTCCAGTGCGTATGTGAATAGGACTGTGTCAGTGAGTGTGTGAGCATGCTCCAGTGCGTATGTGAATAGGACTGTGTCAGTGAGTGTGTGAGTATGCTCCAGTGCGTATG
>CAUYON010136166.1:0-17731 GCA_963573935.1 Arctocebus calabarensis
ACTACAATGAACATTCTGGTACAGATGTCTTTGTTATAATGTGATTTTTGGCCTTCTGGTTATATCCCTTGTAGATGAATTGTAGGATCGAATGGCAGGTCTATTTTTAGATCTCTAAGTATTCTCCAAACATCCTTCCAAGAAGAACGTATTAGTGTGCTTTCCCACCGTAGATTTTGTATTTTATGTTGAAGTGCTTAACTGTTTATTATTAGGAAGAGGGATAAAATGAAACTTAAGACTGAGGCTTTTTTTTTTTTTTAACTCCAATTTCCCATGTAATTTTTCAGCCAGTTAGTCATTCTTTATGGGTCCTATTTATGTATTCAGTTCTGTTTTGTATTATCACGGTCCGCATGACACCCCCAGTTTGTGGTATGTTTGGTTGATTTGTTCTTAATACTTTCTGATAATTAATGGCCATGCCATGATATTTAAGAGGCTTCTTGCAAATTTTAGTAACCTCTTTTTGCCCATCTTATTAGATGTGCTAAAAGGGAACCTTACTGTAATTTGTTTTTCTTCTATTGTCTTCTTAGTTCTACTGAAATTGGATTATTTTGCAGTGATCCAACAAAATCCTGCCTACAGTACAGATTTCTATTCGTGAGTCTGTGGTATTGAAATAATAATATTACACACCATGTGTACTAAATTAATGACTTACATGGTGCAAATCTATACATGACCCTACTATACTCAGGTTTTCCTTCATCTTAAACAATGCTACATGTTTTTCAGCTAAATACCAAAAGAACTAATAATCACATTCTAAATGTCCTACTTCTTTATTTATTGGAGACATCAACTGTATTACTTTTCTTAAGTAATGAGCTTATGAATACAAATATATTTTCTTAAACTTTTTGTCTCAATATTTATCAAATGCTGTTCTTTATAAGAGCACCAGTAGGTTAAAAATTCTCCACAACAGTCTGGTACCATGACCCCAAATTTTGCACATATTTTTATGTTGGAAAAACACATAGTTGTCTTGGGGGGAGTTTATAATACTTGGTGATGATATATGATAAGGGGTGGGTGTTTATATTACCTGTGTCAGGATTCCCTTAGGTCTATAATTAGCATGCTCACCAAACACTATAGACTTCTTTGATGAATGTATCCACCCTTTTAACTGAGTGACCTAAGGATATGTTGTATTTTAATCTCCACCTGACTGCTACATTCACTTTTTCCAAACATTTTATTTGGCGTTTATCACATTCAATGCCCTCACATTCTTTTCATCCTTCTTGTTTTATTGATGAATAATGAGAATGTTAACACTGCTTATCTTCATTTGGGCAAATGAAGAGTGGCTTGCCTAAGAGCCTCTAGCCTGAATCAACTGGGTGATTTCTGTGTGTTTGCTTCTAGTTTTAAGCTCTGATTGCTTACACCTAACAGTAGCTATAAAATACACATTTGTAGGAAAGGCTATAATCTCACAGTCAATGAAAGTAATCTTATTTTGTGCTATGACTATAAATGAAATCCTACTTTACAATGGCTAGTCTGATGCCCATGTAAAACCAAAAGGGTTTGGGATGCAAGAAAAATCAGAAGAGAAGAGATAGTTCGACCAGGCATTTTATTTATGTGAGCCAAAGTTTGCCCATTTCAATCACTGCTATGATGAATATTCATAAGATATATTAATTCTCACCATTTTAATAGGTTAGCTATATTTGTGAAAGAAATTTTTTCTGAGTGAGATGGATTATATGTCTATATTGGAGATGTGGAAACTGAAATGATAATGTTGTGATGAGCCATATTAGCAAAGGAAAATGTTGACTTAGGGACAACCCACAAATAGCATTCACTCCAAGGATGTTGGGTTGTGATAAAATGTGGATGTTAGAAGAAGATGCCATACACACACACACACACACACACATATATATATATACATAAAGTGCCCAAGTTACATAAAGGCTTATTGTACATATATCTCACACTTCATAGGAACATGTAGGTATACACATAAATCCAAGGATTGCATACATGATTCTAAAATAATTCCTATATGAAGTAAGCTGCCAACATTTGTTCAATAGTCCAAAGCAGCACTGTGATGATCTCTTAATATAATACACATAATATTAATATGTGTAATATATATGTGAAATAAACCTATATAAGTATATATCCTATATTACGTGTAAGTGCAAATATTTTTATAAGCAAGGGCTGAATTTTTATAGTATGTTTGGCTGAACAAATATCAACTCTGGAAACTTTAGTATATTAACACTTTTAAAATCCAGAATATTTATCAAATTACTGAATTCATTTTTTTTTTTTTTTTTTTTTTAATAATTTTATTGAATCCTAATTCTGTAGGGCCAGTTCTTTTAACTGAATCTAGAAGTATATCACAGTTTCATGAAGGGCTTGAGTAAAATCTTGAGTAAAATCAAGGAAAGCCACTGCCAGGGAGCAGTTGACAGTTTACTAATCTTCCTGAATGAAATACTATTCAATTGTTTTCACTCACCTGCTCAGAGACCTAAAATGATTCATTATTTATTTCCTTGCCATTAGAGAGTCTGGTTAATAAATAGGCAAATTAATTAATAGGGAATGTCCATTAGGCTGTGGTTTAACCATTTTACCTTGTCTCTCACTAGGGCTGGGATTCTCAATAGGGTAGGGAAATGTTTTGTTTTTTAAAGGAGAACAGTGACAATAATAGGAATAATAATGATGTTGATAAGATAATTATATTGGCTAACATTTTTTAATGCTTAGCTTGGTACTATGCTATGTCCTTTGTAGGTATTTATCTCAATTATCATATCAACTCTATTGTGTAGGAAGAATTATCATTCCCATATTACAGATGAACAATGAAGGCTTACCAAGTTTAATTTACTTGCCCAAAATCACACAGCTGATAAGATGTTATGGTGATTGCAGATATGACTATTCTTACATAGACTACTATAGCCAATTAATCAATGTTGTTATTTGTTAATGTTTCTTCAAATAGCTTTCCAAAGGGGTGGATTTGAAATTCCTACCTATCTATGTGACAGTCCTTTCTAGAAAGCTATTGCTCAGACTCGAATCTCTTATTTACCAATCCGAACATTGAGATAATGATGCAATAAAATCTTTTATGGTATACTCTTCACGATTGTTATATGTTAAGGGAGGAAATAAGATATATTTTCATAACTTCTGACTTCTATAAAGTACTTTCCTCCTCATTGCAGCATAGAGGAGGAAATTGCATCTCATAAGGAGAGTAATCTGCAATTATTTACAGAGTCATCCCATAATATCTCATGCTATCACTTTGTGGAAAGACCCAAACTTTCATGAATATTTTAAAACCCATGCTCACTAGGGGAGGAAGGAAAGTCAGTTTAGATAATTGAAAATTCCATTTCATTCCATGCTATTTCAAATAAATATGCCATCCTAACATGGCTTACATCTTGTTTTTTTGAAATGATGGAAGCTAACGCCTTCCTTTGCTCGAGTGCCAGTCTTGTTCACATGTGAGAAAAAAGAAGAAAAGAAAACAGGGCTGCATATCTGCTGCAGTCACTCATGTTCACAGCTGCAGGGGAGAGAGAACCTTTGGGGAAGTTATTTGGCATTTAAAGCAACTGGTTCCAGAGGCAGCTGCTGAATGGAGCTGAATATCCTGTTAAATGATTTTCTTCTTTGACCTTTATTACTAATGAATCTTCTTTAAGAAGCATTTAAGGAGTAAAAAGAAAGGTTGTTTTTATTAATCTCCTTTTTCTTTGCCCACAGAGCCCAAAGAAATGGTGTTATCTGGCAAGAGATCTGCTGTCCTTTATGAAAAATCATACCGAGGTAATGCTGATTTTGAATTGATATTTTTTTCAGTCCATTTAACTCTGATACATGAAATTAGTTGGCTTTCTTTGATAGTTGGTTTTAGCTATTGAATGACCCTTCAAAAAAAGCAAATTATTATCTGAAAAGCAGAGGGGGAAGGATTTAAGATGATCACCATATTTATAAAGTGAACAGTAAATTTTTAAAAATATTAATAGCTCTTCAAGACACTGTCAATAATGGTTAATTTTCTGATACCTCTTTTTCATTTATGTTAATGTATGAATAGGATCTTGACTTAGAAAATTGTATTCTCTTTAGAAATAACTCCAATTAATTTAACATTTAAAAATGATAGGCAGTAACAGAATTAGACTCTTGGTAGAGTACAAGAAGATCTTTTTCTTTTAGTTAGCATTAGTCAGATGACTTTACATGGTTCTATTTTTTTTGAATATGCAAAAATTTCAGTATGACTTTCTAGAAAACATCATTGAGTTTTATGAAGACACCCTCATACAAAACACATATTTTCTTTGGAAAGATTGAATTATATCATACAGTTGTTGAATAGCGTGCCTGATTATGCTTAACAGATTGCATATCTAGTTGCTACATTTTCAAATTGCTGTGTGATTTATTTACATATGTTGTCCTAAGAATATGAAAACTCATGCAAATATTATAATGATATGTGCATGTAAACAAAGTGTGAGTATAGATGCAGATAGGCAATGTGTTTATGTTTTATAATAAATCTGTTATCACAAAAGAGACTTTTTCAGAAAAATTTTGAACAGATTAGAACTGTAAAGGAAACTGGGCATATCTATTGAGTACTATCTACTTATGCAGCCATGAAGAAATGATGACACTGTATCTCTATGAACATATATGATATAGTAACCATGTATACTACATGGTTGCAGACTGGTTGGAATTGCCTGGGTTTTATTTTGACAAATTGTTGAATTCCTAAAAACAAATGAGTACTGAAACAAAGGTAGCACTTACAGGCAATGGGCCTCAACGGAAAATTTGTTTCTGAGTTTTGATTTGCGGTGGAGCAGAAATAAATTGTTACATTGAATTACAAATCAAGATGTTTCTACATATTTCTGGCTTTTAGTTAATTCTTCAAAGAAGATGCAAATCTCTTGAGAAAATAGTTTCTCCCCTAAAGGATTTTGAATTGGAGGCTCTCTGTGTGAGTTTTATCTGTACTAAATGTTAATTCAAACTAAAATATTATTAAATGGTAATGGAATAAATTTAGAGTTGCCTTTTACATAAAACTATTAACTGACTCCCCAAAGAGGGGCATTCTGATGAGAACTAATACCTAGACACTATGTGGAACAAGTTGAATCTGAGCCACGTGATCCAGGCATAGGGAAACGAGTGGTAGAAAGTTTCTGCTGAAGAAGGGGCAGTGGAAGATGGTGTAGAAAAGAAAGAAGGAGACTCACCCTGACTGAGATGACGACAATGAGGAGGACTATGGACCCATGCACGTTAGAATAAAAACAAAGAATGCAGGAGCACAGACTCTGTGGGACACATTCATGTGATTTTTTCTTTTCTTGGAGCTATGTTGTGCAGTAGGACCTCTGTAAGTTGATCACCTTAGGAACTGGAAAAAACTGGTCAATATACAGAGGTCAACATAAGGAACTAGGCCTTTTATACTGTTATATACATAACAGGTATATGCAGGTATGATGTAGGTGCTGTCTAAGAAATTTAGGTCAGCTTAAAGAGGTGGTCAATGTAGGGAGGTGGTCAGTATGGAGGGTCTACTAATGTATTCAATTTATTAGGCTTTTATTTTATTCAAGGTATGGATAAACTTATTTTGAGGTTAAAATAATAAAAGAAGACTTGGGGCAAAGGAGAAAGATTTCCATTAACATGATAGAATTTTTAGCATTCAGTGTACCCTGAGTAACATAATTTGTTTCTTCTCATCATGAGAATGAAGGAACCATTCTGTGCAGTGCCAAAGACCAAGTTTGGCATGCTAGAACTCCCAAAGAGGTTGTGATCTAAAATGTGTTTGAGAGAGAGGGGGGTGGCAGGGTGTGGAGTACATGGGGTAGAACTCATGGAGAAGTGGCGCTCCCTACATCCTGGCTCTAGGTTGGTCCCTTAGATTTGTTGAAAGAGGGGTGTTTGCAATCTTATAAAATTCCTGTGAATAAGACAAAGTGTGCTCAGGTTTCAGACTCTGCCTCTGTTATCTCAGATGAGATATGTGCAGTTAAATTTCATTGTTAAAATAGTGGAAGATGTACTAGGAAAGGAGCTATTTTTAGACCAATGGGAGCTTTTCTTAGTCACATGGTGTGTAACACTCATTGTATAAGATTGACTCTGGTGATGAGCTCAGAGTGCAGTCTGTTGGATTAATAGGCACTTTGTGTACATACCTGCAAGTTCTGCATTTGACTCATGAAAAGGGTATTCAAGTCATTTTTTGTGTCATCTTTTAGTGTGAAATTATTAGTGTCTATTAGTCACAATATTCTTCATTTTGTCATTCAAAGTTAGAGGAAATTTCAATTAGTCAGGTCAAAATATCTTTCTATTTAACTGGCAAGATTGTATACATACATATACATATATATATATATAATATACGTATGTATATACTGTATATACCATGGATGAAATAGAGACTGTTATTCTGTTCAATTTTTACATAGGTTTTTATGTCCTGGAAATAGATTGAATTTCAATAAAGAAAATTTCATGCCTATACTTATTTTTAATATGTAGGAATCTTAAATTTTATTCTCACATACATTTAATTTTTTGTAGGAAATTAAAATGAAATATTAAAGATTCAGCATTTTTTTGATGTGCTCTAGGTTGAAATCTAGGCTTCACATAAACAGAATTTTGAAAATTTAAAATAAACTGGTTTATAAGGCTAGTGTATAGGATTACTTATGTTCCAGGGCATTAAGAAATAAGTGTTGTTACTGCTTATTATTTGATGTTTATTATTATTTTACATAAAAATTGTATGGATGTATAATACACCTTGAGATTTAAAAGGGTAAATCTTAATGATATTTTAAGAGCTTACTATAAATTTTATATTATTCATCACACACCAACTGTAATAATAAAATTAAAAGTGGAACATAAAAATTTGCAGGTTGATTAATAAGCTAATGACTATGAATTTGAGTTAGGGAAATAGTTTAAGACTTGAGGTGAAACTTGTGATATATTTCTCATAACACCCAAATTAGATTTGATGTCTGGTGTAAACTTACAAAACTTTACAGAAACATGGTTATCACATCAAAAACAGTATGCTCCCCAAAAGAGGATTTAAACTGAAAATCAGAAAAATCATTGAATATTTTCATGGAAAGTGATTAAAAACCAGTTGTTAGGGAGGAATTTACATGAGAAGGAACTATTATAGTTTTTAAGAGTTTTGCTTTGGTGGATTTTATGACTTTTGTCATTTGCAAACATTCTTGGTCTTATTGACTCTTATAAGTATTAGTTTCTATAGGATTCTTAATTGTTTTGAAATGTAATAGGAATATCCCAGGACTATAAATTATAGCATTGTATATTGGCTCCTGCTAATATTGAAGACTTCCAATCAATTGCCCACTGATATTTCTTATCTTATCTGTTTCCCTCTTATTCAACTACATGGTGTAAACATTCTTGAATTTGCTTAGGCTGAAAACTCCACTCTGGATGCAGTGTCTTTTTCTCTCTTATTCTGAAGCTTGCCTAATTTTAAAACTTCTCTCTAAAAAGCTTTCTGAAGCTCTCAATATGTTACAACTATTTCTCTCCCTTGACCAGCTGACATTCACTCAGTAAAGTCACTGTTACACTGTACTTGATTTTCATATGTTACTATCGTCCTATATTTACATATGTATAATTTATATCATTGTATACAAAGGTATGCACACATGAATTTTTAATGTCCATATCATTGTAAGAATGATCTTTCCACCATTAACTTTCACTCTCACTTGTGAATAAAGTAGACAAATTTTGAATGAATGAGCTCCTTGAATCTCCAGGATATTTACTGAATAACTAATCAAAAGGCTAAAAGATCTCATTGTACTATGACCAGTATAATTTAGCTATGTTTTGTATTAATTAGGACTACTTTGTGAATTAATTCTATTGCTATCACTTCTTTGCATTAAAAATAAAACCTAAAGTTAAATCTCCTAATTTATAAAGCCACTGTAGAAACACACTCTCTTCACCAGTGGTAAATGGCTTAATTCTATCATTCATTGGCTAGGTGTGACTTTACACATGTCATTGGAGAAAAAGCCAACCTGACCTACTACTCAACAAAGGCATTTTTTGCATAAGAGCAAAATGTGCCTTATGAGAATGAGGCCTAATCCAGATGTCACATCAGGATCAATAAGGGAAAAGCTACATTGTAATTTGCCAACTCATTTATTACTATTTATACATTTATCAAGTCCATGTTTACCTTCTGTTATTATAAGTGCTTTAGCTGGGGCGGGGATCCATGCAGAACTAGAAAGTCTCTTTTTCTAAAAACACACACACATAGACACAAACAAATACTGTCCGTCCGTCCATCCATCCATCCATCCATCCATCCATCCATCCATCTAGAGAGAAGCCGAAAAATCTATTTATATGTTGGTAGAAATTATCTCTATGCTCCTTATCATTTTTCACATCATTTCAATTTTTTCATGTTATTCTGTTATAACTTGTGAGGACAGTTGGAATGCTTTAATGTAGTTTCTGATACCTATTTTTACTTCAATAATTGTAGAATCTCATGTCTAGGACATTTGTGGCCATTTCGAATGTATTACTGTGTTTGTGGATATGCAGTCTGAAATAACATATGTCCAGGATCCTAAAAGTACATAAATGCTAGGTGTGGAAGTTGGAGTAGAATTATGGCTCTTTGGGAATTTGAGATAAAATTAGGTTTATCAGGGTTTGAGGAGAGTTTCTGGGAACTGGGGGTCCCAGATAATTGGCAATTCCCAATAAAAGACTAAGGACATCAAGAGAATTGGTTCCTTAAAAGCGTTAGCAGAAGTGTTAGTTTTCATTTCTTTAGTTTTGCATACAAGAATTACTTTGGAATATGGATCAAGTCATCAAAGGAAAAGTGGTCTGGGCTAAAGCAAATAATTTGTAACATAGGATGTCCACTAGATTTTATAAATATGCACATGAATATGTTAACACTCGTTTATATATGTTTGCCCCTTTCTCTCTCTTTTACCCTGTCTCTCCCCATTTGGCTCTCCATACACCCAAGTTCCTCAGATTCAACCAATGGGAAAAAACAAGCAATAAAAAATAATACAAATAAAAAACTATAGTGTAACAGCGATTTACGTATCACTTACATTGTGCTAGGTTATAATTTAGAATGGAGGGCATGCATAGGTTATATGAAAATCCTATGCCATTTTATATAATAGACTTGAGCATTCACAAATTTTGGTGTCCTGGGAAGAAGGGGTCCTGGAACCAATCTCGTGGATAAAAAAGTATGTTTGTGTGTTTTTTTTAATACTTTTTTTTTTTAATTATGCCACTAGATGTCAGCAACAACCTCCTAGGGTGGTCCCTGTGGCCTTAATTTGTAATAACAACAATAAATGGTACTTTATTAGAACATCTTATCTGAGAATAGTAAGGACTTATTTTGAAAGTTGAAGAACTATTTTTTGAGATAAGAAGATTGGGCTTATAAACACTATATTCTGAAATTATTTTCTAATCTGATTCCTATTCACATGTAACCAGTTACTTTTACTTACAGTATTCTCTGTACCAGTGATCTGGCATGAAGAATTATGTGTGAGAGCTGCATAATTTGTCAGAAATAGTACCTGATACCAGAGCTCGAAACTTCTGTCTCAGTGTATTATGATTCATTTATGCCCTCATTGCTGGAGTATCTGTGCTTTGGATTTGTTTCGTTCTATTTTTGCAAAAGCATTTTTTGTGCTATTGCCCATTAGAAGATTGCATGGTATTAATTTTTCAGCATCCACATCTGTGCCCTGTTTACTTAGTAATGTTTAAACTTTTCTCAGATCTCTATTCTGTTGTTCAAAGATAGTCAACATTTTGATAGCTGCCACAGAGTATTATGCATGTTTGCTCAGCAGTTGACAAATAAAATAATCTAGAAAAATGAAAAAAAGATATTTTCCATGAATTATAATACATACATATTTTTTCATCCTTAAAAATGTACGTAAAAATATCTTAAATGTTTTTTAAAGAAATTAATAAGAAAACTATAGTATGGGCCGATGTTCAATAGATAATAATAATAATGTTTTTTTAAACAAGGCTTTTAATGTCTCATGGAATTGGATTCACATTAACAGGAAGATTCAGTCTGATCTGTTGGAGTTTAGGCGTGAGTTAGAATGCAGTGGTAGGTGACAACTGCATGTCGATTGACCAAGTACCCAGCAGGGTTGTTAAGTGATAATGACACAGGGAGAGTTTCTTATATTTTGCATATCTATTTTAGGACTACTGGTAAAACGGACTTGCCAAGATTTTCCTGAAGACTGTGGTTGTTATTTAATTATGTTTGTAGGTGATGAGGTAAACATTTGAAATAAGGCTGCAGTTACTTGACTGGTGGAATGACCTCACCTGGAGTGGGTGCCATAGCAAGTACTGTTGATAAGTGGAAGGCACATTATTAGCTTGATGTTTAGTCAACACATCTCTACACGGAGCCTTCCCTAGAAGGGGTCAGGGCTAGGATCCGACCAAGGCATCTGTCTTCAGTTTGTCACTTTCTTCGTCATTTATAAAGAGTTAACTGATAGCTGTTGGGGAGGTATTTTGAATAGACAGACTGTTCCAGCTTCACTTTCAGAAGCTAACTCTCATTTCTCTATGTATCGGTGCCTTTCTTCTCAACATGTTCATTTGCCTGTACAGTGGCATGGATTAGTTTAAAATATAGAGTGGATTGGGTTCTCATTGAGCTATTTCATAAATTCAGATAGTTCAGCCTGACATTCAAAGGCCATTTTTCCCAGTGCTGCATTCCAAATATTCCCAACCTCATTCCCACTTGATCCTCAGTCAGATGTTGCCTTGTAGCCCACACAGCTTGGTTGATTTCACTTGTGTATGACTGACTTATTTCTACCTCAATTACTTTGGAGTTACTACTTTCTCTACCTAGAATTTTACTTTTTTTCTCTCCTCTCCCAACAGCAGCAGGTAGAAGGAGCACTTTGTGTTATCAGATGGTTTGTGTTCAGATCTTAGACTGATAACATCTTACTGAAGGCAAGATATTTAACCCTCTGTGTCTCCTACTGGTTTCTTCTCTAAAACTAAGCATGAAAAATACTTAAATAATTAAATAAATGAGATATTAATATTAATTTAGAATAGTTATCGGCAAATACTAAGTGCTTAATATATATACCTTAGCTAGCATTAATTTCATCAAGTTGGTCTCAAATTTCACCTTCATAAAATTTAGCCTCAAAATTTACTGTCCTTCATATAGTCACCATCTCATTGGCATGTGTTGAAGCTCTACCTGGCCATTCTACCAGTGCTTTTACATTTGATGATCTTACTTTATCACTTGATGAATTAATTTTCTCTTCACTTACACAGAATAATGATGATTGCCATGGCCATACCTAGGATTATGGTGAGAGCAAAACTAGAAAATGTAAATAATAACAGGACTAATACTACATTTATCATTTTATTATGTGTAAGAAATTAAAGGAGGTTTAGGTAAACTAACCTGTCATTTGACAGCTTGTTCTCATGATGATAAAGGGGTTCTGAGAAAAAAAAGGCATAAATGCTTCAGGGTTCTCTAGGCCCAAAGTTCAGAATTGGCACAAAGTACTACATTCTGGTAAACAAAGAATATCTTAAGGGCAGCCTAGAATCAAGAAATAGGGAGATAGGCTGGGTGCGGTGACTCATGCCTATAACTGTAGCACTCTGGGAGGCTGAGGCAGGAGGATAGCTTGAGGTCAGGAATTCAAGATCAACCTGAGCAAGAGAAAGACTTTGTTACTACAAAAAATATAAAAATTAGGTGGGTGCTATAGTGGGCACCTGTAATCCCAGCTACTCAGGAGGCTGAGTCAAGAGGATTACTTCAGTCCAGTAGTTTGAGGTTTGAGTAGTGAGCTATGATGATGCCACTGTACTCCAGGCCAGGATGATGGAGTAACATAGGGAAATTGACCCCAATAGTTGAGAGGAGGAATTAAAAAATCACATCACAATTGGTTGGGTAGAGGGGGATAGAGAATTGGGCTCACTTTTGTAATCAATATGCCAGAATCTACAATATATTAGAAATGAAATAAAATGAGATTAAACAACTTTTTGCTAAGGTGATCATCAGACCTATCTCTGGCCTATTATAAAGCTTCATTTTTCAGGACTTAGTGATTCAACAAGGCGTGACTAAAACAGAATTATTTATAGCCTTAACGTGGAACACACTGTACAAATATAAGTCAGAGAAAGACTGTTCCTTTGTTATCAAAATTGTTGGGATATTGATTTATAGTTACCAGTAAACATTTGTTCTGCCTTTGGGGGAAAATAATGAGACAGTTAAAAAATGTTTTTTAATGGGGAGAGACCAAAAAAAGACAATTGAATGAGGAAGTATGAGAAAGGTATGCTTGTATAATTTGAGCCACTGGTTCCAGCCATGCTTGAGAACTTAAGCTTACTAATTTTTTTAATGCTTTTATGTTTTTGTTATGATACTGGTTTGACTAAAATGTTGATCACTTGAAGCTTGAACAATTTTAAATAATGAGAATGGGTTATTTTGCAAAAATTACCACAGCTGTATTTCTGGTCATACATGCTCTTTCAGAACCTCATCAGCACGCCTTCCAAGAGGTGACTACCACTTTCCCTTCCCTTAAACCTGAGTGGGTTTGTGTCTACTCTGAAATACAGAATCCTGCTCAATACTACGTGACTTCCAAAGTTAGGTCACAAAAATGTTATAGAACCTGTTTGTGTCTCTCTCGCTCTCTTTTGGAGCACTTGTCCCTGGGCCTGGGTATCATGTTGTGAGATAGATAGTCCAGACCTGATGGATGGTGATTAGTAAGGTGTTCTGACAGTTCTAGCTAAGGTCCCATCTACCAGTCATGTGAATAAACAAATCTTCAAATGGTTCCAGTTCCTAGTTTGGGGCATCTGCGTGGAATACAGACAAGCTATCTCCGCTATAAGCCTAGTCTAGAATGCAGATTCATGATCAAAACAAATGTCACTGTTTTAAGCCACTCAACTTTGGGGTGATTGGTTAGGCGGTCATGTGCAATTGCAGTGCTAACTTACCCTTTAGCTCCTTCCTGGGGTTCTCCTCTGTTACTAAGTCACTTGTCAGCTCCAGCCCCCACCTGGAAACTGCCATTACATTACATTGCATTATACTTTTACCTAAGCTTTATTTAAATTTACTTTGTTTACTGGGTAAACATAGACATGGACATTTTGATCCATTTTGCCCTATTTTTTTCCCCCATTGGCTTTGTGGTCTAGCTTTTTTGGATAGACATGAGGTTGGAAATTTTCATGTTGCTCTGTTAAAAGGCTACGATCATCATATGACAAATGTTAACTCTTACTCTATAGTGCTGTGCCATCTAATATAATAGCCATTCGATACATAGGATTATGTAAATTTCAATTAAAATTAAAATTGACAATTCAATTCTTTAGGTACATTTCAAGCCCTCAATATGTGTATGTGATGGCTGACAGGGGACAATTATAAAATATTTCCATCATTTCCCTGTTTTATTGGACGGTCCTGTTCAGATTTGCAATTCACACATGTGGTCCAAAGCAAAATCCTTGAAATACTGGGATTCAATGGTAAAAATCTTTTGACCTACAGCAGAGAGCTCGAAAGGATTTGGTCTCTCCTTCCCAGGTATGAGCCCTGGGAGAGGACAGAGATTAGATTCTTTCCCTCAGTTAATAGGGTTATGCTTCATTTACATTCACACAGAAAGTCTATCTTTTATGGCCTTAACTAATTCTTTCCTAGCCCCTTGGACATATAGGCTACATTAGTTTTCTTATTCTATCCTGTCTGACTTTCAGAACAATTCAGGTCCCAGAAGTTATCCTAGTAAAGAAAGATCTCCCTCTGCAAATACTTGGGCTCCTGTTCTCCCAGCAGCAAGTCCTCATGAGCACACAGAGCTCCTGTTGACTTGAAAGTGAATGCTGGCTGTGCAGTGGATATTACTGCCTTACAAAAAGAAAAAGAATAACTTCAAGGCAAAGGGGCTTTTTTTCTCCCTGGGTTTAGGTTTCCTTGAAAGCTTGTATATTGATTTTTCTTGTAACAACTGAGCTTGCAACCTATAAAAGAAAAAAGCCAAAAAACAAATAGAAGTGGGGAAATATTATCAATGATCAACAAGTTTATTCATCAGCTTTATCTCATTTGCAGTGAGTCACCACAGGGCTGTGGAATAAAAAGCACCACAAGCTGCCATCCCAGTTTTTATTATGGAATCCATAGACTTTAGTTGTCAAAAGGGAAAACAAACCCTGCAGCTTTCAAGCAAGGGTCCATTCTCATTCAAAGAGATTTTGCTTGGATTTATGTCAGTGTATAAGAAAAGTGTTGAAAGGAAGTGAACAGAAGCGAACTGGCTGAGAGGGTGAGGCCAGGAACAGCTACAATGGTGCTAATTTTGATCTCTAATTAATCTGTCACATTACCCAAAATACCCTCTGCTAACATTATTTCTATAGAAAGACATTTTCCTAAATTTATAACTGATATGGTGAATCTTCAAAAAAGTCCTCTAGTTAGATAGTTTTGGGAAATGCCAAGTTTTATATTTCTCTCCTGTAGTTTTATTAGGCACATTAAAATATCAGTCTCTGAGAAATCCTACTGTAAAGAAACCGGTTTAGCTTTGTTTAACCCAGCATTTTCTAAAATTATCAGACCATGAAACATTTTATATTTTAGTATATATTTTCAGGTAATACCCATTGCATCTAGGTTTTAGAGAAGCATTTTTGGGGGAATGCTGTTTTAGAACAAACATTCTTGAGAGGTCTTGGGAAGGATAACACTGTAATCCATTAGCCTCACTTAGATAGAGTCACTTTCATAAATGAGCAGGATCCTAGTACTCTGATAGTGTGAGAGAGAGACATCAGGCATTTCCTAACCAGGGCTATTTCAGCAGGACGCCTGGGGAGTGGAAGGCAGCCAACTAACCCGATCCAGCAAGGTCTTTTCTGGGACATGGGACTTTTCAAGCTGTCTTTCTAGGAAAGTCAATATTAGAAAACATCACATAAGAGATGATTAGAAAGGAAAATTTTAGTAGTGTTGCTGTGTTACTTTTAGAGGGGATTCAATCACTTCCTTTCCTTCTTCTTCTAATGATTTCTCTGAAGAGTACACTTCTTATTGTTTCTGCTTTCTCACCTACCATTCACTCTTTGATCCACAATATTTCATGTACTTTCTCATTCCAGTAGAACTCTTCTTTCTCAGATAAACAGTTCCTGTCTACTTGCCACGTGCAGTAGACTGTTTCTGGGTGAACTCACTGGCTTTTATGATTTTGAATTCTGCCTAAATGTTTTTGACTTCCCTATTTCTATCTCCATCCTAACCCACATTCTGAACTCCAAAATTTTGTCCTCAGAGATATCTCAAAATTATATCCAGAACTGATCTAAGAAAGTTGTACTCTGAGTCTCTTCCTCCTAGAGATCATTGGATGAACCATCATCTACCCGGTTGCCCAAGACAGAAACCTGGGAGTCATCCTTGAGTTCTCTTTTACTCTTAGTGCCTTAATCAGTCATCAAGTCCTATTAAGTTTAACTTTTTTTCAAGGTATTTCCTCTGTCCTATAGTCTCCATTTCTTTCTCTGTCTTATTCTTCAGTAAACCACTAGCTTCAACGTCAAACCGTAACTTTTCCACCTGATACCTGAGTGACTTTGAGCATGTTTGTTATTCTCTTTTACATTATTTTCTTCATCTAAGGGATGAGGATAATAGTAATATCTAAGAGACAGGTGTCATAATTTTGTGAAAATTCAGTGGATATAAAGTGGGGATGCAGAGAGAAGATTAAATCAATAAATTAATCAGGATTAAAAGGAAATAATTGATTTTGTTTATCTCTAGGACTAAGGTACATGGAACTATTTGTTTATTATTAGGGGAAAATTTTTAGTGGGTTAGTTGGCATTTAAATACAAAGAAATGGGTTTTTAAAATGCTAGTGTAAGCCTGGGCATGGTGGCTCACACTTGTAATTCTAGCAATCTGGGAGGCTGCGGTGGGTAGACTGCTTGAGCTCACGAGTTCAAGGCCAGCCTGAGCAAGAACAGGACACCATCTCTACTGAAAAAAGAAAAACTAGCTGGGTGTCATGGTGGGTACCAGTAGTCCCAGCTACTTGGGAGACTCAGGCAGGAGGATCCCTTGAGCCCAAGAGTTTAAGGTTGCTGTGAGCTATGATAAGGTGATAGCACTCTACCAAGGGCGATGGAGTGAGACTTTGTCTCAAAAAAAATAAAAAATAAAAAATAAATAATACTAGGGTAGTAAATTAAAAAACCCAAGTTTGTGAATTATTAGAATGAGAATATAATTTATTGATATTTTTATCCTTCATTACACAATTATTGGCTACTTCCATGAAAATTAAGAAAGGAAATGGAACGATTTTTACCATTCTTCAGGCTGTGGAAATGATCATGTGTGTGGTGGAATAGATAAAGAAGATTTAGGAAGCATTCCTTGGACATTTGCATTATCTCCTCATCCAGGCCAACATTAGGAATCTGCATCTTGTGGGGTCAGCCAGCAGGAATTCTGCTAAGGTAGGATGTAGGTGTCCTTCCCCTTTAAAACCTGGCTATTTTGGTAGTCAATTTTATATCAATATCTCTTATTTCTGCTTAATGTCTTTCTTAGTCCATTACTGCTGCTATAACAAAATACCTTAGCCTGCATAATTTATAAATAATAAAATTCGTTTCTCACAGTGGGGTATCCAAGATCAAGGCCCCAGTAGAATTGGTGTCTGGCGAGGGCTTGCACCTTCTTGTGCATCCTGATAAAAAGGTTGAACATCTCCCTCATACCTCTTTTTACAAGGCCATTAAGGTCATTCAGATAGCCCTGCCCTCATGACTTAATCATCCCCTAAAGTCCCCACTTCTTAATACTATACATCACTGATTGCATTTCAACAGGATCTTCTGGGGACATAGACCACAGCAATGGCCAAACCCTTTTACAAAATCTATATTGTACTGAGAAAGAACTGCATACAGCTGTGCACACAGCCATGTGTACCCTCAGGCCTCCATCATAATAAGAATAAATGATTGATGATAGACACTCATTATTTTAAGAGATATTATTCACCTCCATTTATAAGTTTTTAGTTCTAAATGTTAGGAATATAGCAGTTTAAAAAACAGATGGAAATTCCTGTCCTGCTGAATCTTATGATCTAGTAAGACAAGACATACTGTCAAGAAAATAAGTAAAATAGTATTCTATAAAAGAACATCAAAAGAAGTAAAGCTGGAAAGGGGTACAGAGAATCTTTAGGTGGGGATAGAAGTATATATTTATTTATTTTTATAATTTTATTGAATCATAATTCTGTACATTGGTGCAATCATAGGGCATGATTCATATACATTCAGAAATGTTTTGATCGTAGTGTTACAGATAGCCTTCATGGCATTTTCTTGATCACTATATAAAGACATTGATACTCTACATTTAATAAGTTTCCCCAGTACCCTGCTAAGATGCACCGTAGGTGTGATCCCACCAATTGCCCTCCCTCCA
>CAUYON010136168.1:0-21282 GCA_963573935.1 Arctocebus calabarensis
GATGTGTGCTCTTCGACCTTTTCTTTTGGCTCAGATCCAAACCATCAGCTTTCTTGCTGAGTTTCTGTCCTTTAACTCTCCTTCTGGATGGGAACCTCTGTGGAAAGCTGGCTACAGATCGCCATCTTGGCTCCTCCCTCAAGGAACACATTTATAAGAGGGACTTCGCCTGACAAATGCAATTAATGTAACCTGGATCTTTGTATCCTCAGTGAATTCCCAACCTTAAAAAAAAGTGGGCGAAAGTCCCAACCAGAATCTTTTCAAAGGAAGATAGACAAATGACCAATAGACATATGGAAAACATGCTCACCATCACTAGTTGTCAGGGAAATGCAAATTAAAACTACAATGAAATATCACTTTAGTCCTGTTAGAATGCCTTGTATTAAAAAGTCAAAAAACAATAGATGCTGGCGCGGAAGCAGAGAGAAAGGAATGCTTCTATACACTGTTGGTGGTACTGCAAACTAGTACCTATATAACCTCTATGGAAAACAGTAAGGTGATTCCTTGAAGAACTAAAAGTAGCCCTACCATTTGATCCAGCAATCCCACTACTGAGTATTTACCCAAGGGAAAGAAGTAATTTTGTCAAAAGACACCCACACATAAATGTTTATTGAAGCACAACGCACAATTGCAAAAATGTGGAATCAACCCACGTGCCCATCAATTCATGAGTGGATTAACAAAAAGTGTTGTATGTATATTATGGAGTACTAATCAGCCATGAAGTATGAATTAAGGCCTTTTACAACAATCTGGATGGAACTGGAGACCATCACCCTAAGCAAAGTATCTAAAGAATGGAAAAACAAACACCACATGTAGCTCACTATTAGATTGGAAGTAATTGATGAACACACATGTGCACAGAGGGAGGTAAGACTTGATAGAAATCAAGCAGGCAGAAAGGGAAGAAGGGATGGGTGAAAACGCACCTAACAGGTACATGGAACACTATGTGGGTGATGGGTACACTTTTAGTCATTACTCAAGCATAACAAAATTAATACATGTAACCAAAACATTTGTATCCCCATGATATTTTAAAATAAAAATAGATAAATAATAAGGAAAAAATAAACAACAAAAGACAAAATGGGAGAAAAAAGTACTGATCAAATGTTTTCCGCTTCATGGATATCTGCTGTCTCTCATTTTCCTGGTGTATTTGATTTTAATCCAGGCATGGTTGCTTTACTATCATTCACTGCCTGTAGGTTTGAGAGCCTGAAGGTTTTGCCACACTATGGGAGACACGGTTGGACCCTCCAAACAGTTCCCTGGGGCCACGGGGGGGGACTGCACTTGGGCAGGATCTGTCCATCTTGCCCCAAGGGTGGCTGCCCAAGCCCAGCAAGTGGAGTTACAGTTACCAAGTGCTGGTACCCTGTCGGCTGCTCCTCTCTGTAGCTCTCCCACAATGGTGGTGCCCTGGCTGCCAGCACCCAAGCTGCCTCGAGTCCAAACCCATCTACCATGTGCTATTCAAGTTCACTCACTTACTCAGGCCCTCCTAATACCATTCCAGTTAGCTCCTAGCTGCTGCATGCTCCCAGGCCCCACACTCTGAGAAGGTTTTCCACTGCTCCTGACCTCCCAGGCTCCTGGAATCCCCCACTGTGTCCTCAGGATGCAGTTTCTGGGCCTGACAATCCTGTAAGAGATAACTGGAGTCTCCTCGCCCATATTTTCCTGTGAACAACTGGCAAGGAGATGTGTCTGCCACCTTGGAGCCCTCTGTGGTCTCTGTTATAACGTGATCTCCATGAAGACAGGGACTGTGTCACCTGGCTTGGCAATATGGCAGCTAACATGTCATAAATACCCAGTCTGACATCAGCACTGAGGAGAGCTCAGCAATGATTCTGAAGGCTCTGCTAGGGAAACTTTTCTAGGTACACATCTTGATCTTTTGTTGAGTCATTATCTGTGGAAACAAACTTTTCAATACATGGGCCAAAATTCTAAAGTAAGGTAATATTGATGAATCTCCTGAAATGAAAGCATTGCATTCCATTACAAAGTAATCTCATTCCAGGTAAAAGCCAAACTGAAGATTGAGAAGCCACTCTGCTACCAAGCACAGAGAACAGCCACAGGCCCTGCACGCACATGGCCATGCAGTTTCAGAGCCCAATGGCAGTATGGGACTACTGGCAAAAGGCACAGGGTGTGCAGGTACAACAGAGAAGGCTGGTCTGCAGAAAAGGTGTTAAAATGGGGCAGAAAGAAGCAGACAATAGCCAGCTCCATGGGATATTCCCCCAAATCTATGACAATTTGAACAGCAAAAAAAAAAAAAAAAGAAGAAGAAGGTGAATGCAGCAGTTTAAAACCCAATGGGAAAAACAGGAATTCATGATTCCATAACTGATGTAGGGCAAACAATACAGAAGAAGAAGCACTTCCTTAGTATGATGCCAACTAATAATTACAGAATAAAGGAAGGAAATTTCAGTGTGACCCTCACCTGCCAGTGAGTATGGCCACTGGGAGTCAGGGAGTGTCCTGTCCTGATTCCTGCCCACTATGCAGCGTGGTCAATATGAAAATAGCAGCAATAATAAATAATGTCAGTTCATTGGAGAATGTTCTTGGCAAAGTGGTAAAAATTAATTTCATTGTTTTTTCTTTCTTTTTTTTTTTTTTTTTTTTTTCAGTTTTTGGCCATGACTGGGTTTGAACTTGCCACCTCCAGTGTATGGGGCACATGCCCTACTCCTTGAGCCACAGGCACCACCCTTATTGTTTTTTTCTTAGAACCACTTTACGGAGGTTTGATTGACATGTAAACAGATATACATGTTTAATGTGCACATCTTGAAGAATTTGGTCCCTTGAGACCATCCATCTGCTCCCAATGTTTCCTCCTATCCCTTAAAAAAAAAAAAAAACAATTAATTGAGGTAAAATATACAATTTACCATCTTTACCATTTTTGAGTGTACAGTTCTGTGCTAATAAATACATTTATTGTTTTGTTGGAAATTTTTGCAACAAGAGCACCTAAGCTACCCTTTGAGCAATTTTTTTTTTTTTAATAGAGACAGAGTCTCACTTTATTGCCCTCAGTAGAGTGCTGTGGCATCACAGCTCACAGCAACCTCCAACTCCTTAGGTGATTCTCTTACCTCAGCCTCCCGAGTAGCTGGAACTACAGGCATCTGTCCCGAGTAGCCACAACACCCAGCTATTTTTCTGTTTTGCAGTTCAGCCGAGGTCGGGTTTGAACCCGCCACCTTCGGTATATGGGGCCGATGCCCTACTCGATGAGCCACAGGCACTGCCCCTTTTTAGCAAATTTTAAGTGCACAATTCAGAATCGTTAGAGATAGGCACAGCGCTGTAAATGAGGTCTCCAGAATTGATTCATCTCTCATAACAGAAGCCCTGTGCCTTGGCCTTCATTGCCCTTCTCCCTCCCACCTTGCTCCTGGCCACTGTTCTCTGCTTCTGTGAGTTGACCATCTCAGTTCTGCAGGTAAGTGAGATTATGTAGTATTTGCCTTTCTGTGTCTGGGTTATTTCCCTTAATGTAGTGTCCTCTAGGTTCACCCACGTTGTTGCCAATAACAGGATTTCCTTCTCTTCTCTTCCATCATGTATACTCCACATTGTCTTTATCCGCTCCCTCTATTTACAGCTCTCAAGCTGTCTCCATAGGCTGGCTGCTGTGAGGGGTGCTGCAAAGGGGCAGAGTGCACACACCTCTTTGACATACCGACTTCAGTTCCTCTGAATACATACTGGGCAACGAATTGCTGGGTCACAAGGCGGTTCTGATTTTAGTTTTTGAGGAAGCTCCATATTGTTTTTCACAGTGGCCATACCATTTTGCATCTCTACTAGCAGGCTAAAGGATTCCCTCTTATCTGTATCCTCATTGGCACCTGTTATCTTTTCTTTTGTTGGTTTGGGGGGAATTTTTCTGTTGTTGATAGTAATAGACATCCTAACGGGTGTGAGGTGGCATCTCATGGTGGTTTTGATTTGCATTTCCCTGATGGTCATTGGTGCTGGCATCTTGTCATATGCCTGTTGGCCACTGGCATGTGTTCTGTGGAGAAAAGCACACATAAAGTAGTCACTGGGTGCTGACTCGCAACACCATCTCAAGGGAAGGCATTTGTGCTATATTTGATTTCCAAGCTAAGCAGCCAGTTTGCTCACAGAACACTGACTTTACTTAAAAAATGAATAACAGCCTAATATATGATTCTCACTTGTGTATTGAGCAGACATGTTCTCAAAAGAGAACAGACCAAAACTGTTATTTATGGGAAATAACTGATATCTCTAGTTGCTAATGAGAAAATTCAAGTTTAGAGAGCTTGTTAAGGAGCTTGCTAGGAACCTCACTCTAGTGTTGATATAAAGAAACACGAGGGTTTGGGGAAAACTGCAGCTCCTTAGGGACTCAGGTGCAGAGGTGGCCTCTGGCTAAACTGAGTGTAATTTTATAGTTCTCACCTCTCAGAAAGTCCCAAATTATTAACAAGTTAATGTTTTTGAGGAATCTGGCAGGAAGCAACACTCCTTCCAAGCATATTTGCTCAATGCAACAATTCTTAAACTTTGTCTCAAGACTCCTATTCATTCTTTAAAATTACTGTCTGGGCACTGTAGCTCATGCCTGTAATCCCAGCACTCTGTACTCCCAGGTAGGGCGATTACTTGAGCTCAGGAATTCAACACCAGCCTGAGTGAGAGTGAGACCTATTCGCTAAAAGAATAGCTCGGCAGGGTGAATACCTGTGGCTCAAAGGAGTAGGGCACCAGCCCCATATACCGGAGGTGGTGGGTTCAAACCCAGCCCCAGCCAAAAACTGCAAAAAAAAAAGAAAAAGAAAAGAATATCTGGGCATTGTGGTGGGTGCCTATAGTCCCAGCTACTTGGTAGGCTGAGATAAAGGATCACCTCACCCCAGGAGTTTGAGGTTGCTTGAGCTATGATGCCATGGCACTCTAGTCTGGGTAACAGAGAGAGATTCTGCCTCAGAAAAAAAAAATAACAAAATAAAAATTACTAAGGGAGGGAAGAGGGTAAAATTTACTAAGGGCAGGAAGAGGATGAGTGAATCTGGCAAAAGGGAAAGGTACTGAGGTTGGGCTCCACCTCCCCAGCAGCAGGAGGAGCAGGAGCTGATTTGAAGGCAGGAAGCCAGCCTTGGTTCTAGAAAGAAAGAAACTTGGGGCACATAAGGAATGGCCATGGATTATTCCAGAACTCCTCAGAGCAGTCCTGGATTTAAGGAGATGCTCAGAACTTTGCTCATCCCATATTATCTAGAGCAAATGAGAACCTCAGTAGAGACGGTGAACGTGAGCCATCCCGCCGGGGCACACTCTAACCTGGCTGTCTTGCTCCTGGCCTCTGTCTTCAGCAATCAAATCCCTGCAAGACAGTTGCCACCTTCACCTTCTGAGGGATTCCCTCAGAAGTGAATCACCACCCTTGTTTGGCCAAGGAGTGAAGACCATGCAGGCCGTTGCATTCCGGGTGGTCTTCACCAGCATGGCCCACTCTCTGTCCACGGACAGTGTGGCCAGCCCTCTAGGGGAGTCATGCTGGTGGCCAACAGGCAACCTCTACACTGTCCCAACTTTTGGTATCCCTAGCAAAACTGTTGGACTTCTGCCTTGTACTTCATGACCATAGGCTTTATCTCCACAGCATTCATTTTCTCACTTTTCCTATTAATGCCCAAGAAAAGCATGTTTTTAAATGCAAAATCCAGCGAAGAGGTAAAGAAGTCACCAAGCATGAGCTTAGTGCTAAAGCAGCAGTGCCCAGTGTTTTTGGCACCAGGGACTGGTTTCATGGAGACAACTTTCCCATGGGAGTAGGGGGGTTAGATTCTTACAGGGAGGGCACAACCTAGATCCCTCACACGCACAGTTAACAGCAAAGTCCGGCTCCTATTGATACTGGTGGTTGTCATAAAAAATGGCCATTTCCTGAAAGGCATTGCTGACAGGTCCTAACAAAGGCAGATGAGCCCACGTGCTGACATCTGGAGATTGTTTATTCACTTCCAAGGCCTATTGTCATAGATAAGTTGGGGAACTGGACTCTACCATACCAGTCAAGGACCCAGGACACTCTGTGCATCCAGTGAAGTGTTAACTGGCTGTGAATTTAGTCTAACTAAAATACTTTGAAGATATAACCACCTTGAAAGCAAGAGATATCTTGACTTTGTAACCTACAAGGGGGATCTGTTTACTGTATACTGTGCTAAGTAATAGCACTGCTGGTGGTGGTAAAAATGACAGAGAAACAAGAGAGCAGAGCCACTCTTCGAAGATACCTTCACTGCTCTCTGGAATTGCTGCTTTTCCGTGAAAGTAAAACTTGATCTCTCATCCGCTTCTCTATTTATTGCCTCGGTGACAGGTAGACAGACTCCTTGGTCCGGCAACACTATGAGAATCTAATGCTGCTGATCTGACAGGTGGTGGGGCTCAGGCTGTGACGGGAGGGAAGGGGAGAAGCTGTGAACATAGATGTAGCCTTGGTCGCTCATCTGCCACTCACCTCCTGCTGTGCAGCCCAGTTCCTAACAGACCATGGACCAGTACCAGACCTCAGCCCAGGGCTTGGGGGATGCAGTGCTAGCGGAATCTCATAAGGATGAAACACGAAGCAGGGAAGAGAAGAAACCCACTTTGGAAAACCTACTACTTCAGGAAACCTGGAGGATGGCCAGTTGGGTAGCCCAGAGTCCAAAATGTAACTGTGAAAGTGTGAGTGCAGTGACTCCAAGAGCCGGAGGAGCCTTCCTCCGCAAAGCTCTTCTTCACTGTCCTGAGGATGGGCTTTTTCCCCAGCAAATTTTATTTATTTATTTATTTTTAATTAATTATTTATTTTTTTGAGACAGAGCCTCAAGCTGTCAGCCTGGATAGAGTGCTGTGGCATCATAGCTCACAGCAACCTCCAACTCCTGGGCTCAAGTGATTCTCTTGTCTCAGCCTCCCAAGTAGCTGGGACTATAAGCACCTGCCACAATGCCCGGCTATTTTTTGGTTGTAGCTGTCATTATTGTTTGGCAGGCCCAGGCTGGATTCGAACCTGCCAGCTCTGGTATATGTGGCTAGCGCCTTAGCCTCTCGAGCTACAGGTGCCGAACTACCCCAGCAAATTTTAAACAAATGTTGAGCCATAGCTGGACCCTATGGGGATATAAAGCACTCTCCCCTGATTCTCTCACCTATAATGGGGTGGTAGAAGCTATTGCAACTTCTAGATAAGCTCTGGCCACCTGTGCAGGACATTCTGAGGACATCAGCTGGGCACTGCTGGGAAGTCAGCACTGCAACCTTCTCAGGAGTGCATGCAGCCCTTGATTTCTCATGCAAAACACAGCAACATCTAGGTGCACCTGGGTGTTCAAGCTTAGCTATGTGCTCCTCTAGCCATAGCAGTATTCCAAATTGCAGGCAGTCTGAGCAGTGAACATGACTGCTAGTGTTCAGAATCAGCATCTTCATTGCCTTGGGGCTTGGGACCATTGTCACTGTGACTGTGGTTGAACAGAGAAGCCTCAATCTAAAATCAGCCTCAGTTTTATGTTTATGGGTGTTGTTTTACAGTCATTGCTGGAATTTTCCCAAAGGGAAGCATATGCATTACTATTAAGCCAAATGCCATGAGTCAAGACCCAGATGGACCACATTAGAGGAACCCAGGAACAAAGCTCTAAGCCAATTGCACCAACTGCTGCAGTGCTTTGCAAAGTCACCAATTGAAAATGCAGGATTTCCAGTTGACGGACCAGGTTTTGCTACAAATTGACAAGCTTTCTAACTCTGGATTCCAATGAATCTTTTCAAAACTACAACAAAACCTCAATGTTAGGCCAGATATCTCTGTGCCCAGTTGAACCAGATGCAGTCAACAGGGCCTGTCATCACAATTAAGCAGCCCACATCGGAAGCTCCAGGAAGAGCAGTCACTGGAAAATTCTGGTTTAGATCACTTGCATGATCATGCAAATGACAGTAGAGCATGAGAAGACTCCAGCTATCCCGGAGTTCTCTGTTTGTGAGTGGGAATACTAACTAGACTGACCCACCCTGTTGCTTGGCTTAGATTCTCGTATGATCTCACCCAAGTAGGCACTACATGAGCCATTTTCCTTCCCTTCCCAGTAAGTCCATCTTTGTTCAACTGACAGTTCTCTGAGAAAATTAAAGGTCTGGTACCATTGCTAAGAGCTTCTCTTCAACCTCTATAGCAACATTATTCACAAGCTGTGGTTGGATAATATCACCCCTGAACCTTTTCCATGATTATTTTGCATTTTGTGCTCTGCTGAGCTCTGCTGTTGAAACTCTTCCTTAGAAAGCGCTCCAGAGCTCCTATGTGTCTGAGAGAGGATATACCCAGGAAGGGTGAGTTCTAAGAGAACAGAGGTCTTCTCAAGGAAACGCCAAGGACACACTTGCAGGATCCTCTCCATGGTGACTCAGCTCCTAGGAATTTGTAGATTTAACTTCCTGGAACCCGGAAATTTTCACTTCTATGAAATCCTATAGTTCTATGGGGGCTGGAACAGTTTCTCCCGCTTGATTCAAATTGACCAATGAGAAAGGTACCTGTGGGTTGGAACTTTTTGACTGGAGATAAAAAGGGAAAGACCAAGCCAGTTGGTGAGTGTGGCCATTTTTAATTGTTCTATGCCATTTGCTCCACCGCCTGAAATAAAGCCCTTCCTCTTATGAACATGGTGTTTGGGTGCTCTTTCTCTCCATTGTGCCCTGTATTCCTGAAACATGTCCACACAACGACCTTCCCATGAATTCCCCTAGAGCCTTCCCACTGTAATCCCAGCCAGGGGTTTCAATGCTGTGTCAGTGTGATGTCTGCTAAAGTATGAACACTTACAAAGGAATTTCCAGAGGTTTCAAAAAGTATTTGTAAATAAGAAAACACTGGTGGGGAAGGAATAAAATGCCTGTTTTTGCCAAATGGCAGAGATTGTGGTAAATAAAATGTTTCCCTCAAAAAATTATTAAAGACATTAAAGAGCTTTTGGTAATGTAGTTTATATCTATCAATGTTTACTGAAGTAGAAATTAAAGGTAAGAAACTTTTAAAGTATTCATGTATTTAAAATAGCAGATTATCCAATAAGAATCGATTTTTGTCAGAAAGTCTGGTTTTGATATTAGAGAAATTCCATCCTCAAAGAAAATGAGTTGGAGAATTTTTTTTAATTTTTTTAATTTTTTTATTAAATCATAGTTGTGTACATTAATGCACTCATGGGGTACAATGTGCTGTTTTCATATACAATCTGAAATATTTTCATCAAACTGGTTAATATAGCATTCATGGCATTTTCTTAGTTATTGTGTTAAGACCTTTATATTCTGCATTCAGTAAGTTTCACCTGTCCCTTCTAAGGTTCACCATAGGTGTGGTCCCACCAATTATCCTCCCTCCCCTCCCTTGCCCCTTTCCCCATATTCTTGTGCTATAATTGGGTTATAACCTTCATATGAAAGCTATACATTAGTTTCATTGTAGGGCTGAGTACATTGGATACTTTTTCTTCCATTCTTGAGATACTTTTTCTAAGAAGAATATGTTCCAGCTCCATCCATATAAGCATGAAAGAGGTAAAGTCTCCATCTTTCTTTAAGGCTGCGTAATATTCCATTGTGTATATATACCACAATTTATTAATCCATTCGTGGGTTGATAGGCACTTGGGCTTTTTCCATGACTTAGCAATTATGAATTGGGCTGCAATAAACATTCTAGTACAAATATCTTTGTTATAATGTGATTTTCGGTCTTCTGGATATATACCTAGTAGAGGAATTATAGGATCGAATGGCAGGTCTATTTTTAGATCTCTAAGTATTCATCAAACATCTTTCCAAAAGGAACATATTAGTTTGTATTCCCACCAGCAATGTAGAAATGTTCCCTTTTCCAGTTGGAGAATTTTTAATTTTTATTTTATGAAAGAGTTTGGGTAGAATTGGCATTATTTCACCTATACAATGTTGATAGAATTTAGCAAAAAATCTATCTGGGCAAAGTATTTTCTTCTGGGACGATATTTGACTACAGATTTAAGTAGATACAGGACTTCAGTAAACTTTGGCAATTGGTGCCTTTCAGGGGGTTTGTCCACAATATTAAAGTTGCTATATTTATTGGCATAAAGATATTAATAATATTTTCTTATATCTTTTTGATTTCTATACTACCTACAGTAACCCCCCCATTCCCAATATTGGGAATTTACTTTTTGTTTTTTCCTGATGTGTATAACTAGAGATTTATTATTATTTTCATTTTTTCTGATTTTTTCATGAATATATATATATGTAATTTTTTTCATGAATATATATATAATTTTTAGTAGAGACAGGGGTCTCGTTCCTGCTCAGGCTGGTCTTGAACTCCTGAGCTCAAGCAGTCCACCTACCTTATCCTCCCAGTGTGCTAGGATTACAAGCATGAGCCACCATGCCCACGATTTATTATTATTTTTTTTAAAAACTATAAATTTCATTAACCATTCTTACTTCAATCTTTTTAAAATGTCATTGATTGCTGTTCTTATCTTTGTGGTTCTCCCTCTACTTTCTTTGGGGTTAGCTTCTCTTCATTGTTAGCTTGTTTAAGTGAACATACAGATTATGTATTTGGGAACTTTTTATTTAAATAATAAATCAATGATATAAAAGTTTTCCTCCACTCATTGCTTTAGTGACATCCTACAAATTCTGATATACTTTATTTATATTTCTAATAAGTTCAATTATTTTCTAATTTCTCTGGTAATTCCATCTTAGATGCATGGGGTATTTAGAAATGGATTATTTAACTTCAGGTATTTGGGATTTTCCAGACATCATTTGTTTCTAATTTATTTCTTTTTTAACATGAGAATATATTTTGCATGATTTCAATCCATGCTTTCATTGAGACTTGTTTTATGGTTTGAGTATTTTAAATTTCAATAAATATTCCACTTGAAAAGGAAAATATAAATAAACAAAATAACAGTAAGAAAAAAATTGCATGTTAATATAAATTTAAGATTTTTATGAAAAATAACTGTTTTCAAATGAAAATTTCAGTAAGAAGAGTAGTTCTGTTTAATATTTTTACAAAGATCTGTAATCTATTGTATGCTATCATAGTTGAAATATTTGCAGAAAAGGCAGAGTAATTTGCCTTTTTTAATAGTTGATTGATTTTTTAAATTATACCAAAACTCAAAAATATTAGTGTCTCAAAGATTAATTGCAATGTGGAATTCGAAACCATGCCAGTTAAATTTTCCTATTCCATTACCTTAATATATATCATTCTGTCTATTTTACCCAAGCATGATCTTATAATAAATAAGATGCACTAGACATTTGGAATATACTGGATTCTAGAGTTTGGCATTTTTTTCAAATGTTATCACATTTCATTATACAATACAAAAACATTACATCTTCTGGCATCACTGCTGATCTCATCAGAGATCAGGTACCTGAAACTGTCAAGCTCATGGAGGAAGATGCACATTTTCCAAAACAGAATTTCTTTCTTTTTAAAATATAATCACTGATGTTTATTTATTAATCAAAAACAAAATATTCACCAGATTATTGCACTGATTCCTTTCCCATTCTGATTTATAATTCAGGATTCCTGGCTGCAGGAGCCAATGGGGAGCCAGCTGGCCCTCAAGTCTCTTTTCCATATGAGCATTTTTAAGTCTAGCAGCATGAGCTTTGGGTGACTACTTTCTGGGATCCTTGGACGCACCCACATTGTGCATTTGAGGAAAGAGTCCTCCCTTCCTTCCACATCCCCCACCCCCCACCCCGGCCTGCTGGGTTCCTCCTTCCAGGAACTTCTCTTTAGAGCTCTCTTGACTTGGATGCCTTATTTCCTGGATCCCAGGCCTTCTTTTCTCATTCGCTCCTTTCTTTTTGTTAGATTACAGATGAAAGCATAGGTAGTGAGAATAAGATGAAGTCTGTCAGGCTGGGGGAGACTTGACACAGCTGGTCTTCACCTCCAGGCTATTTTGCAAATTTAGCTCCCACCCTAAAGATGCCCGTTTTGAATAGTTTAGGAATTAACTTTTGAACTGGAAATGTTGTAATAGATTTGTCACTGAGTTGTGCTGATTATTATTTAAAATAAGAGTTATTATTAGTATTTACTGTGAACTGTTACGTATAAAACTGTAATTTTAGAAACAGAAGCAGAGCAGCCTTGAAGAGGCCGCTCTCCCTGTTCTCTAGAATCATTGGCCTGTGATAAAGTTTGGTGGACCTATCGCAGTCTCTGCATATTGGCTGACAGTGAAAGGCGGCCAGACTCTTTTCATCTGGTAACACAGCCTTGCAGAAGTTTCAAAGGAAGACACAGAGCAGCAGAAGCAGAGGTTTCTTCACCCTCCCCACCACGGGGTTGTGAACCACCTGTGACAGCAGCTCCTCTGCTGACCATCAGTGACAAACTACATTGTGATCAACCTTAGCAGAGAAAGGACTAGGACTACTGAGAAAATATTGTAGTTTGACCCCATGGGTTTGACCCCATGTTTTCTTCCCATGCCCTGTGATTGCTTTTCCTTATAATAATGATAGTCCTGGTCCTGCCTTGTGAGCAGGTGGGGCTCAGTCTGTTCTGACGCTGAAGAAGTCACTTTTGTTTTCTGAAATTATACAGAAATCTGCTCTACACACAGAGCACTGTCTGCAGTGTCTGAAGGCCTCCAGGAAGCAGCCCCAGTCTGGTTTCTACTTTTATGTGACCACAGCCACCACCAGGGCTTCTACTCCCATTAAACTCATGCTCTGGTCCAGGACCTCACCCACACTCTACCTTCTGTGTGATATCCCCATGTCCAAACACCCTCCTGCTCCAAGCCGGAGCATCTCCCTGAGCCACCCCCAACCCCAGTGCCATTGTGCATGACTGAGGCAGGGGAGTGAAGCAGAACTAGACTTTGCCCCAGTCATTCTGCACAGGCATTAGCCAGGCAGTCTGCAATAAGTACAAAGCTACTAACTATACCCCCCTCTGCAGCAGATGTTCCTGTTATCTACATGCCCTTCAGAGGATGCACGTTGAGCCGATGAATTAACCTTGTAACTTCCTTGACCTTCTGTTGTCTTCGCACCAAGGGCAGGTGCCAACCCTCCCTGAATCACAAGACTTTCACGTTGAGCCCAAGTCCTAAAATTGTATAAAAGGAAAGCCAGAAACTGAGTCGGTGGGCTTGGTTTGGGGGATGGTAGTTCTGCCGGGGAATGCCTGGGCTGCAGTCAGAGGAGGTCCCAGGATTTAATATTCCCAGGATAGCTGGGCCAGTCTTGAGCACCTGGATGGAGAAGATCAGGGGCTCAGATTGGCCTGTGCTGCCAGTATTTCAACCTCCTTTTTTACCACTATAATAGAATATTTTAAAACTCAAATTGTCAATTATTTTATTTTTTTTCTTTGATATGAGAAAATCATGGAAGTCTTAATAAAGTAAAATTTAAAATAGGCCTCAAATGGTGGAGTCTTTTTTCTGTTTATAAAAATAATGCATGTAGGAAAAATAGACTAGAGAAAACTTGGAAAAGTCTTTAAAGGTTTGAATCAAATATTTCGTCATCCATCAGGGGCTCATGATTTTTCTATCTGGTTTCTCTTTGATGCTCAGGGCACATGGCCTCACTACAAGTCTCTGAGGTGGCTGTGCTAATTCCAGCCACAGTATTCCAGGAGGGGAGGACTTAGGGGCTGGGAAGAGCATGTTTCCTGCTGTTAGAAGCATTTCTTTAGCTGAGTATGGTAGCACACACCTGTAGTTCCAGCTACTCAGGTGGCTGAGCCCAGGAGTTTGAGGCTGCTGTGATCTGGGATGACACCACTGCCCTCTACCCAGAGTGAAAGAGTGAGATGGGAAAGGAGAAAGGGAGCACTTCTCAGAAGTTGTGCCCAGTCATCACTCATGTCCCACTGGGGCACCCCACATGGACATGCCTTGCTGAGAAGCAGTCTATTCAAGTGGCTATGTGCCCACCTAAAAGCCCCCGTGCATTTATTGCAGTAAGAATGAGGGTCAAACATTGGATACTGGCACAGGGACTAAATTTTGAGGAGAATCCTTGTTACAGCAGCAAAGAGTGAGCATAGACACATGAGTGGGAGAGACTGAGAAGCTGGGTGGGCAGTCAGGGCTGAAGTGACCCAGCCCCACAGGCCTAGACACAGCCACCTACCCACTTGCCCTGTGGGCAGCTGACTCCACAGGAGAATTTAGGGACAAAGAAGATTTAGAAGTTTTTTAAATGAGTTTTCACCACAAAAGTTCGCAGGACAAACCCAAAACCTACAAAATCCTTAGTGAAGTACTGGTGGGTTATTCACGTGGTTTGGGTTGGACCTGTCAGGGGACAAGCTGAGACCTCTGCCTGCTCTGGGGAGGCCGCAGTGGGGTGGACTGAGGCTTCTCTGCACAGACACAGTGGCAGTGCCTTTACTGTGGGGGCCACTGGTGTGTGCAAGGAAAGATTGCTTGCTCATCCCATTGTGGAAGGATCTCTCTGGGCTGGTCATGGTGTGTGAAAGCAGGGTGTGAGGAGGGTCTCCAGCCCACACTGCCTGCAGGTGTGAGGGGACTTCCACAGGCCGCCAGGACAGGACACGGCACCCCACCCAACATGGCACCTCCCCCAGGACATGGCACCCTCCCACATGGTACTTCCCCCAGGACATGGCATTCCCCACCCCCAGGACATGGCACCTAGCTCCACAGCAGAGTGCATGTGGTCCTGGGTCCTACCTTCCACTCCACCTCCTGTCCTCCTGGGTAAGGAGGAAGGATGCACAGCTCAGAGCTCACACCTGGAGTTGGCTGCCATTCACAGTGATGCCAAAGTTTTCCTGGGATTCAGAGTGTGGCTGTCTTTTGCTGTCACCCTGTGGTCCTGTCACAGACCCTCAAAGTTTTTCTATGGGAACACAGGGACGTACAAGATGGCCTGCTCTGTCTGGCATCACAGAGCCTGAAGTCTGAGGAGACATGCAGGGCGGTGGGGACAGTGCTCTAGGCAGGAACAACTGCAGGCCACCTCCAGGGTCCTCCAGCACTATGGAAGAGAGACATCGAACAGTCATGCAGTTTGCCTGGGAGGAGCAGTGGCCACACAGGAACCAGGTGTCCTGGGCCTGCACTCCCCACCGGGAGGTCTGGGGTCTGTCTACAGGGGCCTGTTGCATACTCCATGCCAAGTGCAATCTATGACTTCAGGGTCTGGGGGCTGCCCTTTCCTGGGGCAGCCAGAGCAAGCAGTGTGTAGACTGTGGTCCGTGGGGCTGGGTTTGCCTCAGAAATGGTAGCACAGATCAGGGGCAGGAAGTGCCCATGGGGAGCACAGTCTGAGGGCAGGCCTTCCAGCTGCTCCCCTGGAGAATGCCGAGGAGCTGAGCCTGCCTGCAGACCTGGCAGGAGTGTAGGAAGAGATGTAGATGAGGAATGGCGGTGTAGGTGTCCACTTCCCCCTCCAGTTTCCAGCCCAGCTCCAACCCCTCAGGTGACCTCCCACATCTGAAAGGGGCTTTGGGCCACTGGCATGTTAGTGCCACCAAGTGTCATTCCCTAAGTGCTCTTAGCAAATTCCTAAGCAATCCCCTTAGGCCACAAGGGTGAAGCAATGTTTACTGCCCACCCTGGTCCACACATCTTATCCGAGGCTCTGTAGGTCCACTCAAAAACTGCAGGTCCTCACAACCTCTCAGAAAGCTCAGAACTCCAAGGGTAGTGTGAGCCACCATGGTGTCCCTGGTGCCTTGACGTGTCTATTCAAATAGCCCCTGAATCAAACAGCATGACTTTAGACATGTAACAGTTTTAAGCCTCCTTATTTCAAATGCCCCCATCCATCCAAAACATACAATAGTGTTAAACATACAATAGTGGCTTCAAAAGTCCAATTCCCTGACATTAGCAAAGTTCCTCGTAAGGACAGTGAAGAGGTCTCAGAACTAAACTGTTTAATTGAAAACACAAACAAAATTCCTGTATTTTTAGTGGAAACCATTTCTCCTTTGCCAGTCCTTCTAGGACCACTGAAGATTCCCTGTTCTTGTCACTCCTCTCCATGGGGATGGGTGGACTCCTGGTCTCGCTGCTGGGTCAGCACAGTCAGTCAGCTGGCTGGCTGACTTATTTATTTACTTGACTTATTTATTTACTTGCTTATTATAAATAAAGCTCAAAGCTTCTTTCTGAGGGCACAAATGAAAGAAGTGATCTCCTGGTCTAATGGCATCAGGTTGTCTAATTAGGCCATATGTTTTTTTAGTTCCATTATTCCCAAACCTTCTACAATTTCCTAAAAAGCTGTTTTCCTGGGGACTGCATAGACCTCTTCCTGCATAGGCCCCTTTCAGGTGCTGCCTAGTCATTTCTCACAAGCCCCTGAGCAGCCCCACCAGACACCCCCCCCCCATCATATTTCTTACCTGAGCAGCACCTGGCTTGTCACTGCCAACTGAAAGGCCTCCTGTGTTCCAGCCTCCAAAGTCATTTTAGCTTGTCAGTCTTGCTACGGTCAAGGAGAAGCTGTCATGGGTAGCACACCAGGATGGGGGCCTGGCCCTAACACCCCAGAGATGACGTGCAGGACAAGCACAGGAAGGTGCCTCCCGAATAATTTCCCTAGGGGGAGCAGCTGAGCACAACCACAGAAGACCCTTCCAGAAGTGCAAGCTGGACGTAGTGGGAGAACTCTGCTTTAGAATGACTCTCTCTGCTATAGGCTGGTGCTATCATTCACCAGCTCTGTAACCTTGGACAAACAGCAGCTTCTCTGGGTCTCATTTCCTCCTCTATAAAATGGACAGTAGGGCACCTCATTGCTGAGTAATTGTGAGAATGAAACAAAATAGCACGTGGTGAAGACTGGTGTCTGCCCCCTTCCCTCTGCCCTGTTCTTTAGCCTCTCTCCTTCGCAGTGTTGTCCTATGGTGACCTGTGGGCGTAAATTTGCCTCAGATGCAGCCCACAAAGTGAGGTGATCTCAGGCACAGATCCCTGCACCTGCCCAGGGTGGAAACTGGTCAGCTCTCTGTGCCTGGAGTCCCGGTAAGCCCCGGGCGAGGCTGGCGTCTCACATCATCCTGCCCTCCTCTGCTGCATCGCTTCGTGGCTCCACCCAACTCCCTCGCAGAAAATTGCTAATCCCTTCTGAGATGCAGATGCATCACCTGCACATACCAACCGGACAAGAGAGCTCTCCTATCCCAACCTCCTTCCCCCAAAGAAAGAAATAAAAAGCACAGTGAGCCCTGCGAGTCCCACACGTGCACACTGCCTCGGCCTGGCTCCCCGCAGGGGCACCTCTCCCCATCTGCCCACAGCTGTCTAAGTTCAGTCTGCTGCTTCAGCCTCTGTCCCTATTGGATGTCATTTCATGCACCCTTCCTAAACTGTAGGATTGAAAGAAGGAAGATGGGAGGTGGAGGTAAGAAGAAGGCATGTTAAATTAACTTCAGTGAGAATCCATTCCCGGTGTCCCCCTTGTCAACAGGAAACCCTAGTTGGTTGACAGCGCCACCTGCAGGCTCAGTGCTTCCAGTTCCGAGACCCAGCATAACAAGAAAGCTCTCAGGATTTAAGTTAGCCTCCATCTCTTGGAGACTCAGGTGCCAGCTGGCCATGGCGCCCACTTGCGCGCGCACAAACAGGGTCTGCGGGGGGCTCGTCGTGGGGGGCGGACCCTGCTCCCAGGCTCCACGTCCACGTGCCAGTGAGCTGTCAAACAGCCGGCCCAGGCCTGTCTCCAGGTGGCTGCGGTGGCCGGTCGGGTTTGGGTCCCACTGCAGTCCTGCAAGCGGCTACCCAATGTGCCCCTCGCGCTGTGAGTTGGTTTCAACGCTGTTCTAAGTGGCAGAGCTCTGTAGTGGGCAGCGTCAGAGTACCGGCGCTGAGGTTGGTGCTTCCCTGGACCGGCCTTTCAAATGTTGCACACACGTCCCTCTCCACGTTAGGTTGCACTGTCACATCCTTTCTGCAACCTTGGGGCTGCAGCGCCTTGACGTGGCACGCACTGCTCGGTGACCAACGTGAGAGCAGACGCGTAACGAGCCCTTAGGGGACACGGGAAGCCAAGCTCCAGCTGGACTTTCCCGCTGATCCTTCTGTATGTAAGTGATTCCCCAGCCCCTTCAGCCAACTGGACTAAGGCACTTCTGGGCCCTGCATTCCTGGAACACAGGTGACCTTGTTCAGCAGGCACTTCAGTAACCTGGTGTAGACGCATTAAAATCCCCAAACCACCATTCAAGTCTGCTCAATAAATATCTCTCACGTCCTTGGATTTTCAACCTCAGTAGACACTGCAAAGAAGTGGGATAGGAAGGGGACAGACGGGCTGGAATTCGAGCAGGGTGAGCACCGCCCGTCCTGAACCCTGCGACTGGAATTCATATAATTCTTACTGATAATAATAGGCTGAAAGGGTAGGGGATGATGGTTCTATCCAATGAATGTAGTGAATGGCTCTAAATTTTAAACTCTCTAAAATATCACCATGTGCTGTGTCTTGTCTTATGTACAAATTAGGGCCCTTTGTTTAACCAGTACTCACCTCCTTGTCCTGATAACTCTTAATACAGGATCAAAAGAACTATTGTTCCCAAGTTGAGTATAATCATATTCTTAAGTATAACCATAACTGTAAGTATAGCCACTGTTTGCAAATCAAGCATAATCACAAGGTAATAGGTCTAGTTCTAGGGTTTCTCTGCTGCTCCTTTGATCTATTTGTTAATCCTTATGCCTCTACCATACTGGCTTGATTATTGTAGCTGGGTACCTTCATACAAGTCTTTAAAGCAGACAGTACAAGTCTTCCAGACTTTTCTTTTTTGTTTTTCAAGGTGGCTTTGGAAATCCTAGGTCCTTTGCTTGTCCATGTAAATTTTAGAATCATCTTGTCAGTTCTCATAAGAAGTTCTGCTGGGATTATGATTGGGATTGCATTGAATGTTTACACTGTGATGGGAAGAATTCATATCTTAGTCATACTGAACATTCTAACCCATTAACATAGTGTATTTTTCCATTTATTTAAGTCTTCTAGCTTGGCTTGGTGATTGTCACCTGTAGTCCCTGCTATTTGGTAGGCTGAGGCAGGAGGATCACTTGAGTCCTGGAGTTCAAAGTCGCAGTGAGCTATGATGATGCCACTGCACTCTAGCCTTGGTAACACAACAAGACTCTGTCTCTAAAAATAAATAACATAAATAAGTCTCCTTCATAGCAAAAAAAAAAAAAACTATAATCAACAGTAAGTAAGGGTATATTTTAAAATAACTAAAACAGTGGGATTAGAATATTCTTACATAAAGAAATGACAAATGCCTGTGGTGAGGGATACCCCAGTTACCCTGATTCGATTAATTCACATTGTGTGCCTATATCAAAATATTGCATGTGCCCTGTAGTGATGTACAACTAGTATATACCCACAAAATATAAATTTTTTAAAACATTTTTTAAAAGTAAATCTTTAATCTTAATTTTCTCAGCACCATTTTGTACCTTTTAGTATAGAGGTCTCATAGAGTTTTGTTTATCTACTTTAAAATATTGTGTGCTTCTGTTATAGTAAAATAATTTTTTAATTTTATTTTCTAATTCTGGGATGCTAGTATACTAAATTCTTAGCATACATCGATTTTTGTATATCACTCATATAGTTTTCAACCTTTTAATTGTAGTTGTTTTATAGACTACTTAGGGTTTTTCTATGTAAATAATAACAAACCATGAAGACAAATGACCAAAAACCAAGACAAAGTATACCCAGAAAATTAGCCCTCTTTCTAGAATGTGCAGACATGAAGAAATAAGGGAGACAAATGTGGTGACTGGTGCCTGTCCCAGCACTCTGGGAGGTCAAGGTGAGTAGATGACTTGAGCTTAGGGGTTCAAGATCAGCCTGAGCAAGAGTGAGACCCCACCTCTAAAATATAGCCAGGTGTTGTGGCAGGGATCTGTAGTCCTAGCTACTCAGGAAGCTGCGGCAAAAGGATCACTTGAGCCCAGGAGTTAGAGGTTGCTGTAAGCAATGATGCCATGGCACTTCTACCAAGGGCTTCAAAGTGAGACTGTCTCAAAACAAAAAAAAAAAAAAAAGAAAGAAAGAAAAGAATTAAGGGGGGAAATCTTAATATGCTTCATGAATTTACTAAAGCTTTAGGTTTATATGTCAAACAGATGAGTAAAATAATGAGGTGAAACAGGTTATCAAAGTTTCTGCCATTGGATTATTTACTTTGATTATTTTTTTATTTTATTTATAAATGTACATGTGTTAATTTGACTTCCACTTTTTGCCTTCACAAAATTAAAGAGTTCTAAAACTTAATAACAATAACAGTGTTTAAGACAAGGACTAGAAACAAAAACCTCGTAAAAAAAAAGAAAAAATAAATGCAATTGGAAAAGAAACCAGATGATTGCTGCAACAAAATATTGAGCAATAATAATAATAATGATGCAAAAAAAGTAACATTCACATTGTCAGATAAAAGTATGTCTATCATAGAATGCTTTGACTCAGAGATTCAGTATGGAGTCAACAATTAACTTCTTTTTTGTCCCAAAGTCTCAAAAAATAGAGAATATTTCTTTTTATAAATAAAAATAGAAGATAATTTCAAGAAAAAGATCATGCCATTTCTTATAGACAATAGAAAAGGAAGAAATACTTCAAAATCATTCTACTTCATCTGGATATACCTGATATTAAAATTTGAAAAAATATATTATAAAGGGAAATTACAAACATATTTCACTTATAAATGAGGATGTAATATCCTAAACAACATATTAACAAGTTGAATTAAACATTATTGTTCAAATAATGTACATGGTCAAAATTAAATCCAATTTATGTGAGAATTAATCACTATTTTCTTTCCTTTTTTTTTCTTTCCCAGACCCCTCCCTCCTTCTCTCTCTGTCTGCTCTCCCCTTGCCCTATCCCCACCATGTCATTAATTGTTATTAATTGTCCTCATATCAAAGTTAAATACATAGGATTCATGCTTCCCCATTCTTATAATGCTTCAATAAGAATAATGTTAATCCAGGTTAACACAAATGCTGCAAAATCTCCATTTCTTTCTTTCTTTCTTTTTTTTTTTTTTGTAGAGACAGAGTCTCACTTTATTGACCTTGGTAGAGTGCCGTGGCATCACACAGCTCACAGCAGCCTCCAACTCCTGGGCTTAGG